>JAKSZP010002300.1:0-16941 GCA_022478985.1 Massospora cicadina | reverse complement strand
CTTAGTCATATCTTGATGAATAACAAAAGATGAGAATAAAATGATATATTAGTACACAACATGACAAACCCCAAATTGGGAAGTTGGCAGGCCTTTCATAGCACTAGTTATGCCCTATTTGAGCTATCCATGTTCAAGTGCATTATTAAATCAATTTTTTTACCAAACCCAAAGTTCCGCCTTAGTGCATTAATATTGGTGCTTTAATCTAAGTGGCATAAATAAAGTTTATTCCGTGAGACCACTTTGCACCCAAGTGGCCCTTAATTGGGCATATACTATTATCTCATAGCTATAGTTAGCCCTGATATTAGGAAGAAGTCAAAGAAGCCATGACGGTTTAAGGTGAACTGATATCAGATTATTCTGATAAATTGAGAAGAATCAAGGGATCCATAAATTAGGTAATCTATCAGCATTGATAGTTTTATCAAAGGGCTTACTATAAGAGACAACTACTAAAATCTAACATTAGGTATAACAAATTATTTCAAAGTTTTGTCAACAGCAATTGTAATAATTTTTAAGGTCAAAATGGAAAGAAACTTAACATCTGGTCTACACTTTTCAAGTATAATGCCATGGAAAATGTACCTCATGAGGTCTTAGAATTTATATCTCAAGATAATTATAATAAGCATTAAGCAAACAAAACATGATGTAATGTCTGGGACAGTCCTTAAATAGGTTCTAATATAATACCTTTTTGCTTCAATTGCTTATTTTTTGATTTTTCCAAATTCCAAGTTTCTATATAAAACCATCCTTTATAAACATGTCAATTTACGCCTGTGTTGATGCAATTGACGCCTTCTGCCCCATATGAGTAAAGGTGTGCCGCCTCCTGGCGTTTTTGGCCTCTTCCAAAAAGCGCCTAGGGTGTATCAGCTATCCCCCAATGTTTCCATATACTACTTTCCACCTTGGGATCTAGCCCACAATCCTACATGCTCCCAGGCGGTGCTTTAAAACATGTGGCTTTGTAAGCCTTGAGGAACGTTCCCTGTGTGTTGGCCGGGCTCTTTTCCCATTTCCAAGTAAGAAGGTACCAAAGAAGGTGGCTGTACCCCTCATTAACCAGGGCGACCTCGACCACATGGTAGACAAGCGCTGGGCAACAGCCCTCCCTCTTCAGAACCCTCCCCCCATGCCCACACTCACCTCGGCAGAAGTAGTACATCTAATCAGGGAAATTTGCACTGAGATCACCAAAATGAAGTTGATTGGTCCAAAATCAAGTGGAAAAAAGCTCAATGATCTGATTACACATAGTTGAAAAGGGATGAAGACTGATTCATTGGCCAGATTTGTTGATGGTTTTGATTCATCCAACACCGCGATCATCAAAGTTAACCCCCTCCCAAAATTGTCAGGGATGATCCCTGTAAATTTTTGAGTATTAGCTCTCTTAATAGATGTATTCCTGTTTCAATAGTTGGGAAGAGTTTTGGCCAATAAATCCTCGAATATGCTATGTGTCTTACAGTATTTCCTAACCGTTTGGAAGCTCACAAAGCTAAAAACAATATCTTACTCTCTTGGTCTCTTCTAGGGTAATTTTCCCTCTCTAATCAGGAACTCTCCAGACACAGGTAATTATGACAAGATCCCCTGAATGCTTGTCTACACTCTTAATATTAAGATCAAATTAAGATAAGAAGATATAAGATGAAAATATGAAGATATGGAAGGATGATGTTTTTATTTTAGGGCCAGGCGCCGGTATTTTATACCTCTAGGACATCTCCTGGCCATACTCATCTATTAGATGAGATAATTAAAACCATGACAATCCGCTATAAATTATGCAGTGGTTATTAAAATATCCCCAAGTTAATATGGCCCTTGAATTAACTTAATTACAATTGTTTCGGCCCAATTGAAGGTACTACTACTCTCATAATTGGGAAGATTTTAGGCATAATATTAGCACCTTAGCGGTGTATATTTGCCTTTCATTCAGCCCAATTATGTTTTGTCATACAGCTGACGAAATACAATAAGTGGGGGAAAAGAGAATATAGAATTTGAATGATGACGCACCCCTAATCAGGATGTCAGCAGGCCTCTCAATAGTACTAGGTACTCCCTATTTGGGCTGTCCATGTGAAGTACTATCGTTTTGTAATACAGCTAACAAAATACAACAATTGATAAAAAAGAATATATGGATTCAAATGACACACCCTTAATTGGGACATCAGCAACCCTCTCAATAGTACTTGGTACTCCCTAATTGGGAAGTCCATATGTAAGTAATAATGTGTCAATTATGGTGATTGACATACATTAAAATTATTATTCATTATTCATTATCCATATTCATATTCGCATTAAATTCATGAATGCAATTGAGTTTGTGCCGTAGATTCACTTGGTTCACCCAAGTGGTTCCCATAATCGGCCATAAAGTAATAATATCATAGATATTATTAGCTACAATAATTGGGCATCTCTGATGCAATCAGAGCAGTTATGAGGCGAATCTAATTTATCAGATTATGTTGATCAATCGAGAAGGATCAAAGGATTTATCAATGGGAGTAATCTATCAGCATAGATGGTTTTCTCAAAGGGTTTATTTTTGAGTCATTCATCAAAATTTAACAATCCCTGACGTACAGGTAGTAGCATCAAACACTATTGATGAGAGTTTAAATCTTCCTTCAGGCAAATTGGGCGTTGTGGCCAATGCAACACTTTTGACTGAACAAATGGCCCAGCAACTGAGCATGGACAGGTGGGCATCCCAACCCTGTTCCCAACCAATTTAAACCACCCCTACATGAGGTGGCCCTGGGAGATTCCCGCTGCTCACTGGGCCAAATGCCATCGTGCCAACCATTGGAAATGCAGTTGAGCCTTGGTTAAGGCATTCAAGGTCAAACCAACAGCGACTTGGCCTGCCGCCAACTTCTTTGATGTTGGTTCCCAGTGAACTTATCTGCCCTCATTCCCAAATAATTTTCTAGTTAGGTTGAAATTGAGGGTTTTGATCCTGGCTTGTCCCCACATCAATTGACCACTATTTGATCAGTTGCATTGCATTGAGAAAATTGTTGGTCGATTTTCTTCACTTTCCTTTACAATAAAATTTACCTCAAAAAACTATTAATTTTGTTTTTTGATATCCTTCTGGCCGCATTCCCAATGGCTTTTCTCTGGTGGCCCATCAGTCCTTATACTGGATGGGCTCTACCAGTACTAATGGTCACTATGGCCCCTACCGTCATGGACTGGAATCAGCAAACTAGTTACTTCTGACAATTCAAACTTGTCATTATAAACTTTTGCCAACAATATACTGGAATCTTGTAGCCTTACATCCACCATCTACAAGCAAGGATCCGCCCCCTTGTCTCCCCAGTTGAATTAAAACTATCTATCAAAGACCTTGTAGAAACCATACCTGTAGTACCACACTCCTGCAGCAAGACCTCCAGTGTCTGGGGCGGTCTCCATTTGATTTGTTCTTGGGTTGCTATTCACTATTGCCCTGCACCAACGATTTGTTGTTTCCCAATGCCCAGCTCCATACAACGTCATATGAGCAGCAATGCCTCTTGCATTCTGGCTTGCTTTTTGGGTGCTTATGCATCCCGACTGGCAGGCAGGTCTAAACTTCTTCTGCCGTTTCCATGACAGGCTCCTTTGGAACAGCCTTCATTTCTGTCCTTTAAGTTGAGTATGGGAACCCACTCCAATATACAACTGCAGCTAACATCAAGATGGTCACAGCAGTGTACATATATCCAGTGCTATAAATTTCATACCCTTCAAGTTGTTACCTTGACCTTTGCTTCTTTTTTAATATAAAAAAATGAAGCAGCACAGTTGCTTTTAACTTATAAAACTACACTTATCCAAATTATCCAAACTTAGCTGCCAGATGATGCCATGCTTGTGGTCTGCTTTACTGGATTGACCTACCACCTCTCCCTATATGCCTCTGTCACAAAATTATGGTGGGTTTAGTTGCCTACAGCGCTAACCTCACGTTGCAATTCATAATTTCTATTGGAGCTAACTGTCTTGTGAGGCCTCATGTTTTAACAACCATTTTTCCTTCCTTTGCAAAACTCACCTCGTAATACCCCCAAGCACTGTTATCAGATCTTCCCTGATCATCCCTTCTAGTCAGATGTCAAAAACAGCCACACCATATGTCCCTTGTTTTTTGGGCTTGACAATTAAAATTGCAAGTACCCATTGCTTGCTGCAACCGCGTCCTCTGCCCAGACTTCCTCTCCCACTCCACATGCCTTGGCGACGCTTGATCTTTTTAGTGAGTCTCAATCGTCTTCTCACCCTCAACTTATGATGGCGCTGCTCTCACCACTCCACCCAATAAAGTTTGACTTGACAAGCCATTTCTGAAAAGATCGCAGCTCAGGAGCCAGTAAAAGTGTTTTAGTCAATTGTGCGCGATTTAACAACTCCTGCCACTACCCAACCATTTCCCATTACTGGCTCATCATTGGCCAATCAAATCTATTGATACTCATATATGAATTTATGATGAATACTATGCTTATAGAATAATCTGATTTTTTTGCCAAGATTTTTACCAAATCACCCCATATTGACACCTAATTGCTATTTCTGCCCTAAGGAAGGGCTTTCCTTTATATAAAATATTATTTAATTTAATTTAATGCGGGGAAGGCCGACTAGGGGATGGACACTTTTCAATAAGACACCATAGAAAAATGAAACTCCTGCGAGAGGAGGGCACCCCAGAGAAGCTAGTGCTATCTCCTGTTGCCAGCGGGACTGCCAAGTCTGGGAGGGGTGTCACATGTATAGGGGCAGGCGCCACTATTGATCATGTGTGTAGGAAGGGGTCTGAGTTGATGAATCAAACTGGGAACCAGGATGAGACCAATTGGTGGCGACGTGGTGGGAGGTATCCAAATATCCATGCTTAAAAGTGGTCCACTAAGTGCTACCTGAACCGGCATACAGCTTCCTGGAGGGTGGGAGTGGAGCCTGAGATGGCATCCAAGACAATCGTGTGGATTTCCACATGGCGATTGCAACCACCAAGGCCTGAAGGGAGGGTGGGAGAGGGGAGGCCATTGATAAATTAAACATGCCCCTAGAAAGACTGAAGGGCTGCGCCTAATCCTGGCAAAGCAGACGTTGCACCTCACGCCATAGCGCTTTAGATAAAGGGCACTTTAACAGGTGGTGAAACAGCGTTCCATAATGGCCACACATGATACAGGATGAGTGCAAAGTGGTAGAGCGCTCAGCAGCACAGTATACCCGTCTCAAGTAGCGCCACACATGGGAACAGATATGAGACTACAGAAGAGGGTGATGGGCGTACTTCCAAATGGCTTTCTGGGTATCAAGGGAATATGGATGTCCATCATGTTCAGGTAGTCCAACCTGGACAAGGTATGGGGCCTCATGGGTATCACTCCATTCATAATGGGAAGTTCCTGTACCTCCTGGGTGAACTGAGGAGAGGGGCGCCCCCTCTGGGTGGTGTGCCCACAAATGCAAATCCTACACTCAGCGCTCCGCATGGAGAGGAGAATCCTTTTTAAAGTGGGGTGACGTCCCATGTGGACCCACTGCTTAAGGATGGGAAGCTAGATACTTCAACAGAGAGTGTGGGTGGAACGGGTTAGTGAGTCCCAGGGCGCGGTAGAAGTTGGAGCGGGCTGCGTGGGACCAGTGCTGGGCTGAAATTTCAGGGTTGGTATTGGCCACGATCCAGGTGCCAAGGATTTTGGAAGCATGGGCCTTAAAGTTGAGCAGGCTCATACCACCATTATTGCGAGGGCCAAACATGACATCCAGGCGCACTGGCGGTGGGCGGCCTGACCAAAGCCACCCTTGTAGAAGGGCATATATTGATTTGAAGAAAATTGGGGAAAAGGCGATGGCGTGGGCCCCAAACCAAACTTTGGAGAGGATCATAGAGTTGGCTAGTACTACCCTGCCTGTAAGGGAAGTCTGATGGGCTCTGAGGGAAGCTATGCGTTTCATCACATTGTCCAATTTATGGTTTTCCATCACCAATTAGGCGTACCCTCCCGCCTCCAACCACACCCCCAGTTGGCGGACTGGGCCAACTGTGGGGCTTGGCACAAAGGGGAGCACAAGCGGGGCGGTGTGGGGTGGGCAAGGCAAGCTAACTCGTGCGCTAGCTGATGAGGCGGATAGGAATCAGGGCGCTGGGTCCCAGTAGGCTTGATACTGACCGAGGAGATTGATTTCAGTTTTGGAGGCGTTGAGTGCAGCATTACTTACCCTGGAGTAAACCTGGATAGTAGCTGTCAGGAGAGTGTCTATAACTCTCCAGTCCCCAGAATGGCGGTGCTCAGTGCACAGGCCTACACCAGGGAACTAGCCATTAGTGCTAGAGGGATTAGAGCCCAGCAGAGGGTGCTGGAGCAATAACCGCTGAGGCATAATATTGTGAATTTTATAATAAAATCCCATAGAAGGGCGATGCGGTGCACATATTGGATGGGTTTAGGCATCCCAGGTTGGAGGGATCCTGGGTGGACAAACGGTGCACAAGGGAGAGCGTAATGGTACTTGCAATAGCAAGTGGAATGGAACGTGAGACCTCCTTGAAGAGGTTTGTGCACAGGAGCATTTGGAATATCATAAAATAAAAAATGACTTAAAAAGTGGATAGGTTTATTTGAGAAAGTTGACCAACAAGGAATGTTGGTCAGGGAAAAAGGTAATTAAGCTTGGATGGGGAAATTGGGGTTATGCCGCAGTGGGCTCAAACAGCGACTTTTCCAATAGGGCGATACTTCCATCCAAATTAGTAAAATAGGCCAAAACAAATTTCACTCGAGTTATCAACTGGAGTTGGTTTGACCTGAGCGCGTTATTTAATAGCAGGAACGGGTTTCAAACCCTTGTTCCAAAACTAAGAAAACTGAACCATCTGCCCTAATTTGGTAAATAGTTTGTTTTAACGCTTGGGCTGCCATCAGGGGCTGGGCGTTTGGAGCACCACTGGTCCTTAACTTGGCATATTTTGCCTGACCCAGCGTTGGTCCAGGGTGTTCTTCAGGTCAGGAAGGGCCTGCAACTTCACCTTCTGGGCGTCCAGGCGCCCAGCCTTGTCTTTGGGGTTGATCCCCACTATTATGTTATGTTCACATGACATTACCCTCTCCTCCTGATGGGGCTCAACCCCCCCCCTCCAGGGGCTTGCGCCAGGGAAAAGTTCTTATGGGCGGTGGCCAACTTCATGGCAGCGACGTTCAGTTGGGGTTTGGATCCGGCCGCTTGGGGAAACTGCTGGTGGAAGGCATCAATCAGATCTTGGGCATGCACACTTTTACGTGCTAGAACCCTACTGTTTTTGGCAGCATCAAATCCCTTCCATGATAACAGGTATTTGAGTTTTCATTTAACATGGCGGGAGGCAACTATCTCTTCCACCTCCCACTCAGGCGCCCCATCCACGAGATAGACCTCAGGATTCTCTAGTGGGGGTCCTCAAACAACGTGACTTTGCTCTTGTGGAACACCGAGAAGATCCAAAATGATGGGAAAAAAGCTGGTATGAGGCATGGCCCACCTTTCTAACAACGCGGTAAGATCCAATCCTCTTAGGGCCCAGCTTCTGCAAGGCTGCTTGATAGGGATGTTACGTGCATCAAGCATCACAAGATCCCCTTCCTCATATGCAGGACCTACTCGGCGCTTACCATCAGCATTCTTCTTATACACCTGCATTGCCGCCTCCAAGCTTGTGGAAACCCCCTGGTGGACCTTATTGATGGTCTTGGCAAAGTCCACCACCGCTTCAACCTTTGACCTACAGCTGGGCTCCATGTTAAAGGCGGGGTTAAAGCCATGGCTGGCGAAAAATGAGGAACAGCTAATCGAAGAGTGCAAGATATTGTTGTAGCTGAACTGGGCCAAGGGAAGGTGAGAAGCCCAATCTGAATGATCTGCAGCGGTGTAACACCGCAGAAACTTTTCCAAGCACTGGTTCACTCGTTCAATCTGCCCATCTGATTGGGGATGATAGGAAGTTGAATGGCAAGGACGAATCTGAAGAATTTTACACAACTCTTCCCAAAACATGGAGGCAAACTGTGGGCCTCAGTCGCTGATGATTTCTTTGGGAACCCCATGTAGCGCAAACACATGGGAAACAAAAAGCCTAGCCATCTCATCTGCGGTTATGTGATTCTGCAAGGAATAAAGTGGGCAAACTTTATGAACCGGTCCACCACTACCATGATATCATCATAACCATCTGAGACTGGTAACTCCATAATGAAATCAACTGAGATGGAAGTCCAGGGCCCATCAGCCTTTTGTACTGGTACCAACATCCCTGCTAAAGTTGACGATTAGGTTTCATCTGGCTGCATACCAGGCACTCCTTTCAATAACGGCCCACCTGAGCTGGCAAGCCCTTCCAGTTGTATGTGCGATGTATCAACTCCAAGGTCTTTGCTTTCCCCAGATGACCAATGGTGATTCCATAATGATGGTCTTAAATGAGTCCAGGCGCAGTGGTCCAGCAGGTACCCAAAGGCGCCCCTGGAACCACATCATTTCATCCTTTATGTGATAGCCTCTGGATAAATCCTCTTGATTTGATGCGCTCTTTGCAAGGACCATGGCATATTCGCCCAACAGAGGCTGAGAGAGAATGACCTTTCTGAACATACCATATTCCTCCGCTTTATCCAGAGGGCAAGCGTTGGCCCGTTAGCCAGGGGAGAGGGAAGCAACGACATAATTTTACCTGGAGGGATCATAACCTGGGTGTTGTGCACCTCTACCTACTTGAGGTCAGGGGCTAAAGCAGGGTTGCGGCTCAAAGCATCCTCCAAACCATTATCCTTGCCCTTGGTGAACTCATATGTGAATGCGAATTGGGCAAGGGTCTCATGCCAATGGGTCTGCCGTGGGGTTAGGACATGGGGCGCGCGATAGTACAGCAAGGCACGGCGGTCTGTATGTACACAGAATGGTTGGGTAGAGCCATGCAAGTAGTGACGCCAATAAGTCAACGCCTCCAACACTTTTAGTAACTCTTTGTCATAAAATGGCGTAATTCAACTCTGGCAAAGACATCTTTCTAGAAAAAGATCTCACCGGATTCTCTATCCCATCTTCGCCTAATTGTAACAAGGCGGCCGCTATGGCGAAGTTGGAGGCATCAGTTGACACAATGAACTCCTTGGAAGGGTCGACATGGCAAAGAACAGTCGTTGACAACAGGGTGCACTTCACTGCTTGGAAAGCATCCTCCAAAGTGAAGGACCACTGAAGCACCTTGGCACCGAAAGCCTTGTATAGGGGAGCCGCCACCTCAGACAGATTGGGAGTGAACTTCTCAAGGAACGTGCACGTCCCCAAAAAGCTTCTTAATTCCTTAACTGTGATGGGGGTAGGCCACTCACGAATCGCCTTCTCCTTGTCTGGAGTTATCAGGTGTCCTTAATCAAACACAACGTTGCCCAGAAACGTGACCTGGGACTTAAAGAATTCGCACTTTGATATTTTCGACGTAAGGCTGGCTTCCTTTAACCGCTCCACCACCTGCTGTAGGTGACCTGCATGGGATTCCTGATCAGGGGAAAACACCATGATATCATCCATATAAGCGACCGCGCATACCCCTAACAGGTCCCCCAACGCTGAATCAATGCGGCGATGGAAGGTAGCAGGAGCATTCTTAAGCCCAAAGGGCATGACTCAAATTTGGAAGATCCCTTTTTGGGTATGGAATGCGGTCAACCACTCTTGTCGCCTTTTAATCTGAATTTAATTTAACGCGTTGAGGCAATCCAACTTGGAGAAGACCTTCGCCTTCTCCACATAACATGCAATCTGCAAATCCAAAGGGATGGGATGGAGGTCTGGTACAGTAACGTTGTTAAGGTTACCATAGTCTAAGCATGGGCGTAAGGTACCATCAGACTTCTCCACAAAGAGTAAGGGGGAGCATACAGAGGAGGTACGCTGAAAAATCGCACCCTTGGCTAACTGTATTTTAACCCACACATCCAACGCCTCTTCCTCCTGGACAGTTAAATGGTAAATAGGAGAAGAGATACTTACTAGATCCACCATGAGCTTGAAGTCACAATCAAACTCAGAGTGCTTAGGGAGTGCGTTGGCAGATGCTTCATCAAAGAGTATTCCAAACCCTCCAAGCATGTAGTTTAGGGATTTCCACTGAGGGCTTCTGAATTGAGGCAAGGACACAAGGGATACGGTAGGGCCAATGAGGCAAGTCGCCTGGGGCGTTTTCTTTGGACAAAGGCACAACAAATGTTTGACCATCCTTCACGGTGAGAGACAAGGTATTCCCCTTCAGGTTAGTTCTTATGTCAAACTTCCGCCACCATTCCACACCCAAAATGATAGGGAACAGGAGGTTTTTGATTGCATTGAAGTGATCAGACAAGTGGTATTTGCCAACCTGATAATCCAATGTTTTAATGATCTTTTGAGATTGGGAATACCTTGGGACGCCCCTCCTCTAACCACATCACCTGTCAAGTAACTCAGCCAAAGGTAATCGGCTAAGTACTCGTCCATATAGTTTCCAGTAGCGCCAGTATCCACCAAAATAGTAGTGGTGAGTTTTCCTAAAGGCGAGGAGAGGGTGGCAGTCAATAAAGAATACCCGGAATGGTCTTTATTTATTAAAGATAATGAAAATATTTCACCAAAAGTTTCTTCTTCTGGCTCAAGACTGCACACAGAATTGGTTTTAGAATAAAAAAAAAGGGGGAGGGATATTTGGCCACTATTAATACTGAGGCCACATACCCTTTATGCCTTCTGCAGGTGCATATACTTGATTATATCTGAAACGAAGTTCCTTCTCCACCTCCTGAGTGCGCTGGATCATGGTAGAGGTCAACTGTGGGTTCTCAGGGGTAATTTGATAAACAGAAATAGAGTCCTCATCCAAGCCATGTAACCAAATAAAAGGTTCAGAGATAGAGGCCATGGTTTCATTATAAAACGTGGTTTTAGACGTGAATGACTATATCCCTGAAACTGTGACAGAATGCCCAATGTTATCCAAGGACAACACCACCAGGCCCATCTGCGCAAAAAAGATCTGGCATTGTCTGAATGTGCTAGAGATGAAAAATTCGTTTCTTGGAATGAAATTTAGTAATTTTGGCGGAAAGTCGGAAATCACGACTTTTAGACATTGAAGTGTCCAACTCCACCAGGTATGACCACGAAGGGTGGATACTTTTCAGTTGGAGGCAACCAAAATAACGCCAAGTTGCTCCAACCTTCAGGAAAATGAGGAAACAGCAGTTCAGCTAATGAAAGCCAGAGCCCACAGCTGACAGCCACTGTTTCCACTTTGGAAAAGTTCCACGTGGAAAAAGTTTGTGCACATAAGAAAAGGTTGTTGGTTGACTGATGTCAGGAGATTGTCTATAACTCTCCAGTTCCCAGAATGGCGGTGCTCAGTGCACAGGCCCAACACCAGGGAACTAGCCATTAGTGCTAGAGGGATTAGAGCCCAGCAGAGGGTGCTGGAGCAATAACCGCTGAGGCATAATATTGTGAATTTTATAATAAAATCCCATAGAAGGGCGATGCGGTGCACATATTGGATGGGTTTAGGCAACCCAGGTTGGAGGGATCCTGGGTGGACAAACGGTGCACAAGGGGAGAGCATAATAATACTTGCAATAGCAAGTGGAATGGAACATGAGACCTCCTTGAAGAGGTTTGTGCACAGGAGCATTTGGAATATCATAAAATAAAAAATGACTTAAAAAGTGGATAGGTTTATTTGAGAAAGTTGACCAACAAGGAATGTTGGTCAGGGGAAAAATGTAATTAAGCTTGGATGGGGAAAATGGGGTTATGCCGCAGTGGGCCCAAGCAGCGACTTGCCAATAGGGCGATACTTCCATCCAAGTTAGTAAAATAGGCTGAAACTGACTTCACTCGAGTTATCAACTGAAGTTGGATTCGACCCAAGCACATTATTTCATAGCAGGAATGGGTTTCAAACCCTTGTTCCAAAACTAAACAAACTGAACCATCCGCCTCAATTTGGTATATAGTTTGTCTTAACGCTTGGGCTGCCATCAGGGGCTGGGCGTTTGGAGCACCACTGGTCCTAACCTGGGCATATTTTGCCCAGACCCAGCGTTGGTCCAGGGTGTTCTTCAGGTCAGGAAGGGCCTGCAACTTCACCTTCTGGGCCTCCAGGCGCCCAGCCTCATTTTTGGGGCTGTCCCCACTATTATGTCATGTTCAAATGACAGTAGCTACAAGCGCGCGTGCATCATGATTGTTAGACACCCCAATCCCACAATCATCAGCAAATGCCAACATCTTACCAGGGTTTTGGACTTGCACATGGACCCCAGTAAGGCGGGCATTTACATCTCTAAGAAGTGGGTCAAGGCTGAAGTTATACAAGAGTGGGCTAAGAGGGTCCCCTTTTATATAAAATATTATATGAAGTGAATGTCATGCAGAAGTTACCCCTGCCAACAATCTCCACCAACAAGCCCTCCATGTGGTGATGAAGCCATTTTTCAAGGATATTTCCCCTCCAATTTCTTTCATGATTTCCCTCATGATGCTAAAATCCAATAACGAAGGTCTTGAAACTGCCATGGCCATGTTTTCATCAAAGTGGCAGGATCTTTAATTTTTGGTTATTAAAACGTTTAAACTCACCAGCGCATTATGTCCTTTACTTGTTTGACCAAACCTATTGTTTTTGTTGAGCACCGGCTTGATCAGTACATTGAGGTGATGTACTTTGCGTGCCTCACTGACTATGACAATCCTCACCTAATTCTCCTTATGCCCCATGCCATTGATGCTCCAACACCCAGTTTATTTTTTTCCGCTAACTGGAGTAACCAATGATATACAGAAAACCCCACAATCTATCTTAACCTTTTAATATGGACGCGTAGACTAAAAATGTGTCACAATTTTGGATTTTTATTTTGGTTTATTTGGCACCCACAAATAAAAACGCGTGGATGCACCCACTTGATGGGCAACAGTAACTCTAAAATCTTGTTTCCAATATGACTTATTACACATAAATCATAAACAATACAGACTAAAGAAAAGTAAAAGCATCCAAAAAAAGTTTTAGTATGTTTAACAAGCTTTTCAAAATCTCATGAATTAATTGTGAGGTTATAGAATTGAAATAAATGAAATAGCCTCAAATATGCCTTTAATACATCGGTGGGCTAGCTCCAGTCATGATGTAAAGCTACCTTGTAAGCGCAAACATATAGCATGTTCTTTGGCAAACTTATGCAAAAATTTATTTGGGTAACATGTAAAACGTTTACCTCATAGCTATGAGATTGTACTTCATAAGGTAAGGCTTATGTTTAATATTTAGATTATATCAAGGCGAGATTGAGGCTAGTGAATTGTTTACTGAAACTGAATCAGCCTAAAAAAATAATTTTAGAAAGTTAAAAAAATACCACTAAATTTTGCTCACATCTCTGATTCTATTTTCAGAGCTTGTGGCGGTAAGCAAATTGAACACCCTCCTCTAAAATTAACGCAACAAAAAATCGTAATACAGTGCTTTTCTTTTCCATAATGATCATATTAGTTATGAAGATTTGATTCAAACAGCAAATTTGATAATCACACAAGAGAGATGGGCGAATCAAAAATAATTTAAATTGGGCGAAAGTTGTATCAGGCAATGCGCAGAATGGTGTGCTAAAGGGCAAGAAACGCCCTGAGGGGACTGGGAACCTGTGCTGCTAAGAAACCACAAACTGAGGCACTGAACAGGTTTTGGAGTTCACAACTAAACAAAATGCATACCTCAAATTTTAATATTTCCAACCCCTCTCACCAGTAGAGAACCGGCTCTAACTCTACCTAGAAATTGATTATCCAACTCTGTGGGAGAAAGTGGCGAGGCACAGGCCTCCCTATTCCCCCACTCGGTGTACATTACCACCACACAATCCGCCAAAGCTGGATTTACATGGGATTAAATACCAAAGAAGATGCTGATGCTGCCTCAAGAGTCTGCATCAAAATTGCCCTTCCCAAAATCAAATTAATTGTGCTCACCATGCGCACCAGATGGAGAAAAGCGAAAGCTTTGTTCATCTCTTTTGACTCACTCCCAATCAATATCACCCACAAGGTAATCAAGGAGGAGCTCCAAGCTGGACTTGCCAGCTATGGAGAGATTATAAAATGTAAATTGCAGAAGTTTCACCTGATGCCAAACCTGCGCACAAGTAAGGTAATAGACGTTATTAATTTGCTCCCTAAGGTGGCCAAGGAACTCACAAAAGATCCTACACACAGTGGTGTTTCACCTCCAATATGGGAGCATGTCAAAGGTATAACACATCACACCAGAAAGTGTACCGCAAATCTGCAATCACTGCAGCGCATTGGGGCACAACGTGCACGCATGCCCCATAAGGAAGGCCTAATGGCCCCAGACTTCTGCGATGAAACCATGGACAAAGACAGAGAAGACTTCGCCAAAATAATTGACACCAACCACGCCTTCCAATGGGAGAGGATGGGCAGTACATTCTCATAGACCCAATTTACCCAAAGTGCGCAAAATGGCACAGAAGGCCCACAAATGGGCAACAGCCACGGCAGCATTTCTCGCAGCCTCCTCCACCACCCCTGGCCAAATTTATGAAGACATGGAGGAAATTAACTGAGCCAACCAATCAGATCAGATTATCCAAGATGAAAAATTCCTTGACAATTTGACTGAAACTCCACGTGATACCAATCAAGAAAATTTAGCCTGACAATTCAGCTCCAACATTGGAAAACATGTGGGAGACAAACCTACAAGTTCAAACACCCAACCACAGAGAGAAACCAGCACAACACATCATACCACCATGAGACATGAGCGGAAGAGACCAACTCAAACCCACTCAATGGCAAGACCCATGAAAAATTGGGAAAGGGGTAAGGGATTGAACAACCACACAGGTGGAACATGTCCAATCATCTGGAGACAATATGGGAAATGGTGCAAAGGGTTAGGGCCGGATGGCTCTTCCAACTGCTCCTGAGGCGCCGCGGGAACCTCAGTGTCCATAAGGATGTTAAACATTGTGGGAGCAAGGGATCGATTTTCCCAAGCCAAAAAGCTGAAGTTCTGTGAAAACCCCCTGTTGATATCTTGGCCATCCAAGAAACCCACCTTCTACAAGGGGAAGAGGAATCCCGGTCATCCAGGGTCTCACCATCCCAATTGGTATGGATGTCCCACTGTGGGGTGGTTGTCCACAATCATAAAAAATTTAAAATCACTAACTCAATCTCCTATTTTTACACAGCCTCATTCTGGTAGCAATGATCGCATGCCAGGATGACACAATTTCATTAGCATGAATCTACGCACCATGCACTACTGCTGAGAGAAAAAATTCCTTAAGAACATCCCAACACTCACCCTCCCACCAGATACCATTCTTCTGGGCGACTTCAACTTCTGGGCTGACCCTAACACGTACCAATGGCCTAAACCCAGGGGATACTACCTGGGGCACATTATATTCTGTGCAATGAAGGCATCCCTTGGCTTAAATGATACTTTCCCCCCCGGGTCACCACTCCTCCCCCACATGGCTACCATAACATAAGTGAGAGAAATCTCATCTCAATGAGCTGCATCAAATTTATCCTCACCCTGAAACCCACCACCCAAACATTTCCAACTTCTCAACCAAAAAGATAAACTTCTCAGACCACCGACTCTTTTTGGTGCAGCTTTCACCAATCTGCACTCCTGCACAGGCGTCAAACTGGAGGAAGATGCACTCAGATGATATAAAATTACCCAAACTATCCAACTAGGTTAAAAATGAGACCATAAATCCCAAATTCATAACTCCATTCACATCAGACCCATTACAACCTGGGAAAATTTCAGAGTCAGATTAATATATAAAACTCGCCAGCTTACATTGTGTAAATACCGCTGACACAGCCACAATCAGGCGCAACTTGGCAGAACTGGACCACCTTGAGATCAACACCCCAAAGTAGCTCTACAGCCCTAACTGGGGCATAAATGGGCGGAAATATTAGCCCAACCTTAATACCCTCCTCTTCAAATAACAGCACAGAACTAAAGTTTTGAAAGAAGGCAAGCTTATAAAAGAATGAAAAACCTGATTGACATACTTCTTCCACCAATTTCACTCCCTCAGAAATCAGCTCACGTGCACACAGGTCTGCAAAGGTGATGGCACCATGGCAACCAACCCAGAGGAGGTCAAGGCGAAGGTACACTACTACTAAACCAAACTATACCGCAATACTCTAACTGACCTCCAAAAAACTAAAAAATTTATACACACTGCTGGAATGCAAAGCACACCACTGGACTACAACCTTTAAATTTAATCACACAGGAGGAGCTCTGGGACACAGTCTGCGGTGCACCACATAGGAAATGCCCAGGGCCTGATGGGATACCCTACAAATTCTAAAAAAAATACTTCAAACAAATCGCCCCCTCCTCTTATCATCAATGAACCAGTGCCTTCTGGAGACACGCTACTACCTGGTGGCCAGGACCTCTATGTCATAACCCCGTTTAAAAATGGCGGTAAACTGTACCTGGCCAACAGACACTCAATTGCACTTTCTAACACTTACACAAAACTATCAACAAAAAGTTTAGCCACCATACTAGGTAACAAAGCTTCCAAAATTCTGTCGCCAAACCAATTTGGGTTCTACCAGGGTGATCATTCTTGACCAATATACACTTCACCACCAAAATATGAAAGTACAAAGCAACTGAATCCCTGGTATTCCTAGACCAAGAGAAGGCATACGACCGCGTTAGCTGGCTGTACATGAAGGAATGCCTAAGCGGCTTCAAACTCCCACCCAAATTTATAGACTTGGAAATGCTCATAACAGAGTCCGCATCCTTGGCTGTCTGTG
>JAKSZP010002299.1:0-16974 GCA_022478985.1 Massospora cicadina | reverse complement strand
GATTGATAATTATCTAGAGCAGCCATACTTCAATATTGATTAACTAAATTAGTAGTATTTTAAAAAGTGCGAGCTTATAGTTGAATTTTTATTGTGAATTTTATTGGCCTTAATTTAGCTTCTTTCATACTTGGTTGTTAGATTGATTATTTTACAAATTCACTCAGCAGTAAATTCCACACTTTTGTACCGTTGATTTACGTATAGAATGTGGCGTGGAGGGAATGTATGTAAGTGGTTAAAATGCATTTTCATTTTTCTTCTTCTCGGCAGGCTTATCTTAATTAAGGTGCAAGATTAACTTAAGCTCAGAAACCCTTATATCGTTGGAATTTTAGCCTGGTAAAATATATCCTCGTTAGCTTAATACTTTGTAAGTTATGAATAGTTTATCATAATTTGTTTGATACACCGTTGGTTAAACCAATATAACTATATCGTTAAAACCCAACCTACTTTTTGATTTATTGCTAAGAAGTAAAAAAACTGCTTAGGTTTGGGCTAAAGGTTATTTAAGTGTTATTATATTGAGACAGCTAAATATAGCATAAAATGCTCTAAATTCAATTTTATGATTGATTTAAAAGTACTTGACAAACGATCCTATAACCCAGAAAAATAAAAAGCATTTAATTAAAATGATTGAAGTACATGCTATGTGTGCGGCTAATTCTATGGATTTAAAAATTTATCAAATATATCAAAAATTGAAATCTAAACGCACAACTGACATTCTTAAATATAGATTTAAAAAATGTTGGGTAAACAAATGTTTCATTTTTTAAATTCCTTGGTTAAGATAGGTTAGAAAAAGCTTCAAAAAAGCATTAAACATCTTTATGTTAACAGATACTAGAAAGTTGCAGTCTTACATAGACTCTAAATTCTTGCATATTTTAGATATTGTAATCATGTAGATTACAGTCTAAGAAAAAGGCTAACGTTTTTATCATGATATTGTATATTAGATATATTAGTACCCAGTGCCAGAGGGGAATGAAGTAAATTACTTTGCTCTAGTGCTAACTAGTGAAAAGAATTTTAATAGTTATGAAGGAGTTTAATATAGTCTTTATTTACCTAAAATACATTCTGAAATGTATATAATAACTAAAATTCATTTGTAGCCCTGCTTGCATAATAATTACTTTTAGTAAATATTTGTCTCTTTTTTAAGCACTAGGTGGTCCCAACATAAAGAGGATACATCAATCTTTATTTAATCACACCTGAGTGTCAGGTGGACAGCAAGTAAGAATTAGACTGGCCTGCCAGCCCGGATACCAGGGCATCCAAGTGGCAAACCAGAATGCCAGAGGCACTGCTGCTGGTACAACAAATATGGAACTGGAAGGGAGCTTAATTCTCAACAGATAAAAACAGGATTTTGGGGGAAATAGTTTTTATTGGAAGATTTAAGAAATGAGAATTGACCAACAATTTTCTCAGTGCAATGTGCCCAATTAAATAGCTGTCAATTTTGAGGCAAAATAAGCTGGGATTGGGTTCCGCAAGTTTGACCCAAGCAGCAAATTATTCAGAAGATGGGCGGGTTAGTTCCCTGGGAACTGAAATCATAAAATTTGGCAGCGGGCCAAGTTGCAGTCAATTTGATCTAAGCGGTGAACTATTCAGAAATGGGTGGGTTAGTTCTCTGGGGACTAACATCGCTAAATTTGGTGGTGGGCCAAGTTGCGGTCAGTTTGACCTAAGCAGTGAACTATTTAGGAATGGGTGGGTTAGTTCCCTGGGGACTAACATCGCTAAATTTGGTGGTGGGCCAAGTTGCGGTCAGTTTGACCTAAGCAGTGAACTATTTGGGAATGGGTGGGTTAGTTCCCTGGGGGCCAATGTCACAAAATTTGGTGGCGGGCCAAGTTGTGGTCAGTGGCATTGTGTCAGGTGCAACGCCTGATTTGCTGGCAGGAATCTGCCTATCGGGGGTGATACCTGACAGATTTGGGAGGGGGGGGATTTTTTTTGATCATCATGTAAACTGAATTGCAACTGTTGGGCATTCTGGCCAATAGCTCAGTCTTCATACCTTTTTAACCATTTGAAATCTGAGTATCAGGCTGATTGCTGCTCAAATTAGTTGCAATTGATTCTATTTTGGCGATCTCAGTGCAGATTTTACTGATTTCTCATAACAGTTCTGCTGAGGAGAGTGCAGGTACCAGAAGTGGGATCTGAAGTGGAAGGGCTATTTTTCAGCACTCATCTACCATATGAGCGAGATTGCCCTGAGTAATGAGGGATATGACCATCCTCTTTGATACCTTCTTGCTCAGGAATGGAAAGATGGCCCAATTGACACCCAGAGGATGTTCACCAGGACTTACATTACCTTTTTCTTTTTCCAAGAGAAGAGCCTCATCACTGGGAAACTGTACGAGAGCTACCTTCCTGTGCACCTTGGGTGACTTGATTGCCATTACTGATGCAGGTTTTTTGAGGAAACGGAGAATCTTGGGGTAGGATATGTGGAGCGCTTTGACCAGGTTTATACAATTTGCGCAATCTTGCACCTTGCCTCAACTGTTCTCATAGGCTGGATATCCTTTCTAAGCTATGAGATATTGGACAGAATATCACAATTTCTGGGATGCCAGGATAACCTCTTCCTTGGCCCCTTCACTATTTTTGATGATGATTGGTTCTGGTTCCATGGGAAATGCACCTTTGAAGGGCAACAGCTGGGAAACTACTGGGCTTTGGGGAACAAACTCATTGCAAGTTAAGATGTTAGACCCTACTGACATAGGCAAGATAGCCATGGCAACTATGGGGTATGGGTTTGGAGTTTTGAGTGGGATAGAACTAATGTGGGCAGGGATAATCTTCTTTATGACCTGATTCAGTTGGAAAGAAGGGACCATTGCTGCACCAATATCTACAAGAAAGGTGGAAATGGTAGAGATTGATGGTTAGTCAATTATATCAGGCAGACAGCAAGTAAGAATTAGACTAGCCTGCCAGCCCGGATGCCAGGGCACCCAAGTGGCAAACCAGAATGCCAGAGGCACTGCTGCTGGTATGATGAATATGGAACTGGAAGGGAGCTTAATTCTCAACAGATAAAAACAGAATTTTGGGGGAAATTGTTTTTATTGGAAAATTTAAGGGATGAGAATTGACCAACAATTTTTCAGTGTGATGTGCCCAATTAAATAGCCGTTGATTTTGAGGGAAAATAAGCTGGGATCAGGTTCTGCAAGTTCAACTTAAGTGGCAAATTATTTGGAAAATGGGTGGGTTAGTTCCCTGGGGACTGACATTGCAAAATTTGGTGGTAGGCCAAGTTGTGGTCAGTTTGACCTAAGCGGTGAACTATTTGGGAATGGGTGGGTTAGTTCCCTGGGGGCCAATATTGCAAAATTCAGCAGCGGGATGAGTTGTGGTCAGTTCAACCTTTTCAGTGAACTATTCAGGAATGGGCGGGTTAGTTCCCTGGGGCCAATATTGCAAAATTTGGTGGCAGGCTGAGTTTCAGTCAGTGGCATTGCATCAGGTGCAACACCCAATTTCTGGTAGGAATCTGCCCATTGGGGGTGATGCCTGACAGATTTGCAAGGGGGATTTTTTTGATCAATATGTAAACTGAATTGCAACCATCGGGCATTCCAGCTGATAACTCAGTCTTCATACCTTTTTGACTATTTGAAATCCAAGTATCAGGCTGATTGCCACTCAAATTAGTTGTGATCAATTCCATTTTGGATATCTCAGTGCAGATTTTACTGATTCCTCATAACAGTTCTGCCAAGGAGAGTGCGGGTACTGGAAGCAGGATCCAAAGTGGACAGGCTATAATCTAGCACTCATCTACCATGTGAGTGAGATCACCCTGAGTAACAAGGGTTATGGCCATCCTCTTTGGTATCTTCTTGCTCAGGAATTGAAAGATGGCCCAATCGACATCCAGAGGACATTCACCAGGACTTACACTGAGCTCCTAAGAGCTTGAGGCAAAGGCAGAGGTAAGTGAAGGTATCAAGAATGGGTGGGGGAAAACTTTGCCAGAGTCAGGTGTCTGCGCAAACTGAACTATTGGCCCATGGCAACATGGTAAATACTCTCAGAGCTATCTCAAAATGAATTTGAAAGTTGGTGAACATATGGGGCAGCATCCACAGAGTAGAGTCAAAAGCAGCGCAAAGATATGAATTATGAATAGTCCATATCACTATGCCAAATGCCAGGACCCTCAATGATTGGGAGCAATTGGGGAGTGAGAGGTTGAACATGAAGTCCTGAACAGGGTGCCCTACCCAGGGTTCTGCTTGCAAGAGTTTGCAGATCTTGCTCCAGAAAAGGGCTATGAGGGGGTAAGTAAAGAAGTGGTGGAGGTGGGTGTCTGTCAGCTCTGCACATCATGGGCAACTTTTGTGCTGAAAGGTGGGACTAGTTTGATCACCTGTCCTGTATGAGCAGTGTAGAACCTGCCACAGCGTATTTAATATCTTTTCTGAGAAAACATGTTTAGTAACTTCCTTCCAGAGCGCCTTGAGATCACATTTCATGGTGGGGGTAGGAGTTTAAGGAGGTGAGGCCGCATTGTAGGTCTGTCCAAAGGGTGGAGGTGGAAGATATTAATCCTACCATTGTGGACCAGAGTGTGACAATGGGGGTTGGTTCCAGGGACACTCCTTTTATAAGGGAAGGAATGGTACACTTGTACTCCTGCCCTCTTAAGTGCAAGGAGAGCCTGTGTCCTCTAAAATTTGATAAGGGTTTGAGGCGGCGGCCTGAGTAGCTTGTTAGAAATTCCCCACAGCTGTTGGTGAGGTCCATGGGAGCCCTAGAGAGGCTGCTAAACCATGGCATAAGGCTGAAGCCCATTGTGGCATTGAATACATATCCCAGCAAACGTTGGGATTAAGAAACCCCTTCAGTAAAGAAGTGGCATAAGATCTAGTATCCAAAAGACCTAGGCTCCCTCACTGCGGGGTCAGGATTTTGTGGTTAGAGCTGTGGGTGGGTGGTTAGCCCCCATATCCAACAACGAAGCATCACACTTAAACTCATGTAAAAACTGTATGTAAAGGGGCAGACATGAGTGAGGAACAATAGCTTTGATAGAAGAAAAACATTTGCCATCAGGGCGTGTCCCTGGGGGTGATATGCCGGTGGCTCCAGCTAGCTACATGAGAGTTTATTGCATTGAGCAAGCAGTCCTCATTATCCTTAATTGTGACCCCTTATGGTGTGGTGAGGACACCTAGGTGCCAAAAGGTATCATTAGTAGGTTCCAAACCAAAAGGAGGGGGAACGATGGGGTACCCGCTTGCACTATAATGATTTTAGAAGTGTTAACTCTTGCATTGGACGCCTTAGATTAGCAATCTGAGGCCTCAATGACCATATCTAGGTCCTTTTTACATTCAACTGCCACTGCTGTGTCATTAGCAAAGGCTATGGTGCGGGTGGGGGGTTTTCCAGGAACCTGAATATCCCTCAGCTGTTCCTGGAGTAGGGCCAAAAGAGGCTCCAAAGCTATGTTGAACAAGATTGGGCTCAGTGGATCTCCTTGATGGAGACCCTGTTCAATTATAACCTCTGCTTTAAGCCTGTTGGGGACAGTACCTTAGTGTGAAGCTGGGCTTAAATTGCTGATAACCATGCTCTAGCTTATAATGGGATGTGGAGGTGGGTTAGGGAGGCATCAAGATACTTTCAATTTACTCGATTATATGCTTTTTTCCATATCAAGAAGCGCAACAAAACCATGCGTTTGAGATGAGGTAGCTGACATGGTTTCCAGAAGCTCATTAGAATTGTTCCAAAGCAATCTCCCTGGGATAGAGCCATATTGAGCTGGGTGAGGTGTGGTGCTGCCCACTTATTCATGCAGTTTGCTATAAGCTTAGTAAATAGATCGTGGTCCATGTTCCATAGCAATATTGGTTTCCAGTTTGTAAGGTCCTCTTGGCTTGCTTTCTTATGAGTAAAGTGTCATACTTGAGCCTCTTGAGTCAGGAAGTACTTTCCCTGCTGCCAAGAGGGTCGAGAAGAGAGGCTGGAGGGCTTTTGTAACTGCGACAGGATCCACTAGATACACTTCATACGTGATACCATCTGGGTCTGGGGCCTTCAGGTGTGGGATGTGGAGTAGAATGTCCATTACTTCTTGATGCGTAATTGGTAAAAGAAGTTCTTCATCCGCTGAGAAATTAACAAGTGGTTTAGGAGCCCCTCCAATAAATTCATAAACATTTCTGGGCTTATCCAGGAAGCCTTGAAGAGGGCTGAATAGTAACAGTGGATCTCTCTGGTGATTTTCTCCTTATTTGTGGTGATAATGGTCCCCTCCCTCAGAGTTGCAATCTCCTGATCCTTTGAGAAGGCTTTCTGCTTCTGGTAGAAGAAATGGATGGGATGTTCCCACTGAGTGTAGTAACACAATGATGTGAAGTTTGCCACACGTTCTTCTTTCTCAGTGAGTTCCTGCTGGTATGTCTCTTGGGCCAATTCCCACGCCTCCAGCCATGGATAAGAAGGCACTAGTCAGCAAATCCTTTCAAGGTGTCTTATTCTAGCTTCAGCCCGTCTAACTTTAGCCTGGACTATTATAATTTGAGCCTTAGCATAATTGTAGGCTACCTTTAGGATCCTTGTTTTTGTATCAGCCCCTTTTTCTTGCAAAGTTTGCAAATGAGGTAAGCCCAGGTGTTCTGGCTCAAAAATGGCTGCATTTATCTTCTCTCTTGAAAACTGGTTTAAGAGCCCTGGAGCAATCTTTGGCCAAAATCTTCTCAATAGACTAAGGATTGTTGTCAGGATCACTAAGAGGGATCTGTGATTGCTTATAGTGTTATCTTGGATATGGGCTAGGAAAATCGACCAACCAGCAAGGGGCTCACTAGGGTTATATCAATCTGTGAAGCTGATGCAAATCTCTGACCTGCACCTTGGATCCGAGATATATAGCCAAGGCCAGATGCTGAGGGGGGAGGGTATCCATGAAACCACTTGACCTGAGGAAATTTTAAAGCTGAGCTGTACCTCATCTGTCTTGTGTGGCAGGAGGAAATGTGTCATGACCTGACTAAAATAGTGTGTTGAAATCCCCCATCAGCACTGTATTGCATGGGAGTTTTAGTAGAGAAAGTTTCTTATAAAAGACGGTCCTGTTCTTGGCCTGCATTTGGAAGGTATATGCTTGCAACAAAGAAGGTTAACTTGGGAGTTGATAATTTAGCCTATATAATTCAATCATCAAGGTTTTATAAAGTTATAGTGGGTTTTTGCCCAGTAGTTGAGAATAATAAGGGACGCATAATGTGTCCAACAGAAACTATTTCAAAATTGGTCATTCCATGCTTCAATTTCAAAAGGGGGGACATGGGGCTCCTGGATGGCTGTAATATCCATGTGGGTTGACCTGAAGTTGCAGAGGAGGTGGGCTCTCCAATTGTAAATCTGCAGCCCATTAGAGTTAATGGACTGCAGGGTCAGGGTGCCCCTTTGGGGCCTCATAGCTGTCCCCCTCCGTATCCTAGGGGTTACAGAGATTCCGCCTGCACCCATACGGCTGCTCATTTTTAGTCCTTGAGCTTGAATCTTTGCAGCAATCTGTGCTGATCAAAGAGGAGGGGGATTATCATGAGTTGATGAGCCTGTAAGCCAGCCTAGGATACTACCCCCACTGCTTTGCACAGGAGTATCTTGAGGGTGCTCCATAGACTCCTCCATTTGTGCATCATCCAATGTATCAGAGTCTCTAGGCACCTTCTTTAGTACTGAGAATGATGTCTGAGTTGCAATACTCTTAGATGGTGGGGCGGAAATGAATTGGAGCCTCCACCCAGACTTGGGGTATTCCATACCTGTTCTACCCTTGGGGTATTTTGTGTTACTGAATTTGTTCTAGATGCCACTGCCAGGATTCTCCCTGGCTTAGATGAAAGCCTTGTCCAGGGGAATGATTAATAACTTCATTTGAGGGGCACAGATCCCAAATGGCTTAATAAGTTCAAGAATGGGGTTCAACTCTATGTTTTTTGCTAGTATACTGAATTTGGGGTTTTACATGAATTAATTCAAATTCAGGAAATCTTTACATCCCCAGTTTCTGAGTCATATTCAGCAGAGTTTCAACTGATCTGGTCATGAGAGCAGCGAAATCCAAGCAAGGTTCAAAACGGTGGTCAATCCAGAAGACCAGGAAAGATCTTGAATGGATGGGGCCATAATGATCCTTGAGGCACCATGACCCCATGCACCCTATAAAATAAATACATTTTAGTCTAATAAAGTACTTTTTTAGTAGGATATAATTTTATCTTATTTTATTTAAGCTTTATGTTATTCTAATGAACAAAGTCTCATCCAACCTTGCACCTAAAGCCGCCCCCGTCATCTTGGCTGACCATAGTCTCCTTCAGTCAGTCACCATATTAGGTTTTTCAGAGTTAGCAACAGTGAGCGCATCTGGCAGAAACCCAATATATGTTGTTCTCTACAGAGGCGCTTCCAAGGCACTTCTGAGGAGTTACTCTCAACCTTGGATGAAAATCAACCTACAGAGAGAACTCCAGATGCTGATCTTTTGACCTACTTCATCTGGAACGGCCAAGACCCAGTAACAGTGGGGACTGATTTTCCAAAGAAATCCTTTGAGTGTGTCCCAGAAGACTTAGTACATTTCAGAACTCCCAGTAAGTTGAAACTTTTGCTTGATCTGTTAAGAACGCCTGAAGAAATTGAAAAAGATGTTATTGAGCAAAAATGCTAGCATTATAAAGAAAAAAGGTTAAGGAAGGCAATATTTTATTACAGGGATCAAGCATAACGTTTCAAGAGGATGTGGGATGCTAGGAGAGAAGAAGCTATTGAAGATATTACCCAGCGGAATGACTATTGGACACTAGAACCTGTCTACTGCAATGAGAGAATTATGTTTAAAAACCCTCTGGCTTTAACAAAATTAAAAAGAAATTACTAAGCTACAACACATCCTCCAGTTGAAAAAAGAAGATCAAAATAATCCAAGTGCTCAAATTTTAACAAAAACAATTAATTTTAATACTAACACTAATATTTATTTAGGTAATAAAAAGAAAAATCCTCCTCTTGATGTCATTTTCCACTCTGCTGCTTTAGAGTCAAAAGTGGAAACAAAGCGCATAGCCAATTTGAATCCAAAAGTGCCAAATGACAAATAAAATGTGGCCAGCAATCATCAATAACACAAAATTTTTGAAATTGGGACAAGTTAAGAATTAGCTTCTAATATTAACAAAGGCAGAAAACTTCAGATATTTTCTGGAAGCCTTAAAAATGAGTGTGACAATGCGCTAATAACACCAGACAAAATACCTGGAACTTACCTTTGCACCATTTGTGATAAGCTCAATGACTCCTTTCCAGCAAATCTAATGCTTTTCCACTTTGACAGCTCCTCTCCAGAGATTGGGCCAGATATTACTAAAACAAAATATCAAGATTACCTGGTTTAGCTTTCAGATTGGGATAGCGCTGATCATGACAAAAAAGAGGATCCTGAAAAAGTGAAGCTTGAGGAACTGGTTGACATTACCTCCGCTACTAATGCCAACCTTTCATCCCACTTCAAATTTCTCTCTCAAACTTTGTTGCACAGGTCACTTTTGGTTGAGAGTGAGATTTATTCTCCCCAATCCTGAGACAATGGCTCAGCATTGCTTGAAAGTCCTCCCTGTCAAAACTTTTAAGGGCAACACCCTACAGTTGTTTGGTCATCTTTAAAATTTGTGGGGTCACTCGCCTATGCATCTTACTGATGATGAAATTTCCTCTGAACTTTTACTGGATCTATTGGCAGATAGGGTGATCAAAAGATGCCAGGTTTGGGTTGCAAATGAGTTGAACCGGAAGCTTAAAGAGGCCAAGACCAGCATGGCCAAGATGGCGCAGGAGGCGTGCAAAAGGATAATGTGGTTGGAAAAGGAGTTGAAGGCCTCCAAGTTGAAAGTTGTCCAAAAATGGAGGCTACTGTTTGGCCTGCATTCAGAGATCCAAGAAAAGAATAATCAGATCAAAATGCTCAAAATTGATAACTCACTGCTTAAGCTGGAGTTATCTGACCTCAGAAAGATTTACCTCAAAACCAGAGGGCAGATTGAAGCAGCCACCCTGAAAGACTAGATTGCTCAGCCAGCAGCAGGTCGCAGATCAAGGAGCTTGAAACCACCTTTTTTCAAAGAATGATCCAAGTACTTTACCACAGAGGCTTACCTCCAAGAGCATGTCACACTCAACTGTTGGGGCAACAAATTCAACTGGCAAGATCCCAGCATCTCCCCAATCTGCAGCACCCTCCTTGTCTATGGCTTTACCGTTGACAATATTGGGGTGGCCTCATTCCACAGCATTGGCATCACTGACCTGGTCCACATCAAGCCTAAGGCTCCGTATGCCCCCAAATTTGAGTCCTCCATCTACCCTAACCCTTAAGCCACAACTTGCTCTCCTAGGACAAGGCTTGGGGGGCTCTGTCAGGATTCTCCCTGGTTTAGGTAAAAGCCTTGTCCAGGGAAATGGTCAATACCTTCATTTGAGGGTACAAATCCCAAATTGCTTAATAAGGTCAAGATGGGGTTTGACTCTTTGTTTTCTGCTGGTATATCAAATTCAGGGTTTTATATGAATTACTCCAAATTCAGGAAATACACACATACCCAGTTCCTGAGTTTACATCCCCAGTTCCTGAGTCAAGTGAAGTGGGGTTTCCACAGATCTGGTCACAAGGGCAGCAAATCCAAGTAAGGTTCAAAACAGTGTTTAATCCAGAAGACCAGGAAAGATCCTGAATGGATGGGGCCACATTGATCCTTGAAGCACCGTGTCCCCATGCACCCTATAAAAAACCAGTATATTTTAGTCTAATAAAGTACTTTACCTTTAGATATAATTTTATCTTATTTTATTTAAGTTTTTCTATTCTGATGAACAAAGTCTCATCCACCCTTGCACCTAAAGCCATCCTTGTCATCTCAGCTGACCATAGCCTCCTGCAGTCAGCCACCATATTGGGTTTCCCAGTGTTAGCACCAGCAAGCGCATCTGGCGGAAATCCAATAGCAACCCCTGGGCTGGCTTACTCTGTTTTAGCTTGATGAGAAGCAGATTTGCGCTTAGTTTGAGCTAGTGAAGGGTCTGGCAATTTAGAAGGAGTTCCATGGGGAGAGGGTTTTCCACACTAAGGGAGTAAAGTTGTGCTAATGGCTGTGCCTTCTAAATTGTTTCATGAAAAGCAGAGGGGGTTAGATCCTGTACTGGTACACAGCGTGTCAGGCAAATGGCAACTTATTTTTAGACTGGCCTGCCAGTGTAAGTGCCAAAGCACCAAAACGGCAAATCTAAATGCCAGTGGCACTAATGATGATATGAAAGTTATGGAACTAGGAAGAAGTTCTGCATTAAGTATCCATGAGCCATAATTGAGTATAGGCACCTAGCAAAATACCAGGTTAACACAGCCATAAACCTCAAAGGTTGTTGAAATACCAGTGAGAAGGGCGGTTTAGTTTCAAGCATAAAAACTAGAATTGGGTCAATGGTTTTTTATTGGAAAAATAGATAAAGGAATTCAACCAACAATTTTCTCAGTGCAATTAAACTGGTTAAATAGTGTTTAATTGGTAGTGGGTCAAAGCAGGGATTGGGTCCCTCAAATTCGACCTAACCTGGTGAATATTTGGGGAAGGGGTGGATAGTTTTAATTGGAACTGACATCAAAGGATCTGGCGGCAGGCTGAGTTGCTATAAGCTCATCCGCAGATACCTGAACTGATGCTCAACTGCATTTATGTCAGTTGGCATGACAGCATTTGGCCCAATGAGCAACAGAAATTCACTAGGGCCACCCCACATAGGGGTGGTCCCATTTGGTTGGAAACAGGTTTGGGATGATCAACCTTCCAATGACCAGTTGATTAGCCATTTGTTCAGCTATATGAATGGTGTCAGGCGCAACTCCCAGTTCTTAAACTAGGGGTTTTGAATTATCAGCAACAATCCCATCAATTTCAAAGGGGCTTAGCAATGGCGGTTATCTCATTTGTGGACTTGATGTCTTCTGTGATTTTAGCCAATAATATTCTTATTGTTTTTTTGAATATTGGGTTTCCAATTATCATGCTTTATTCCCATTAATTTTAAACATTATATCTTTAATTTAATAATTTAATAAAGACTTCTTTGATTTGAGTGGACCAGTTTGGCAGTGGTAAGCGTGGGGACAGGGGGAGGACTCTTCAGAGGGAGCGCTGTAACCCAGCGCTCGTCTACCACATGGGCGAGGTTGCCATGGGTGATGAGGGGTACAGCCGCCCTCTTCAGCCCATTCTTGTTTGGGAATGGGAAAATCACCCAATATACGCAAAGGGGACATTCCCCTGAACTTACACAATGGGTTGGTTGTGGGATCGCCGCTGCTGCTGTGTGGGAGCATTTCTTACCTGTCACTGGGAATTGGCTACTGGATGATAGAGCTTTCTTATGAGATGTACAACTATTATATAGGTTGCTCAATGAATTACACCATGAGCAATATGGTTGTGCCTGGTTTGGATCAACAAAGAAGACTTCTGAACAGGTTCCAATGACTGCAACATGTGGGATAACCTCCATGTTGTGGACCACCATTGGGTTAGGGATAAATGATGCTCTAGCAATATAAGCCCTCTGGGTTGGGGAATAGTAGGCTGGTGCACACAGGTCTACTGATAGAAATGACTCAAATCACATCAATTCCCAATGAAGCGCAAGCTTTAGGGATTCTGGGTCCACTGTAGTTGGAAGATTTGAGGAAGTTACCCAGGAAATATTCTCAAAGTTACTTCTAGTTCTCAATATATGAAGAGAGTCATGAAAATTTAAAATGTAACTGAGGCTACACAGTCTGCATCCACTGCAGTTTTAAGCCCTACATTGATATAGTGGCTTTCCACTACTTCATGAATGGTGATGTTCACTGTGGAAGCTCTTGTTACTGCTTCAAAATAGCTAAAATAATTTCTTGCATAAAACTCAACAGGATTTGCCATAGCAGACCCTCAATGAATGAGCAATAGTGGACTGAGGGAGTGCATGTTGTGCCCATGTTTCAGCCCATCTCTTCTTCACTTCAAACACAAGAGCAGCTTCAAGTGGGTCAATAGTGAAGGGTGCTGGCACTAGTTTTTTATGCCATGCACCTGAGGCATCCTTCACTCGTTTATTCTTGTTTACATTAAAATCAAAATTAAAATTAAGTTTAATTTAGTGAATTATAAATAGGAACTCCAGATGGAGGCGCTGGAATTCTTTTAGATTTATGCACTGGCCCCTACTGGGCCTTCCCAATTGGCACTCAAATTTTGGCAGGTTGGTTAGGCTTACCTGGTTTGTGCTTATTTCCTGACAATTGATTGGTTGATTCTGGCTCATCATCAAACTAATCTATTACACCAGCCTTTATCTGACCATCAGCAGACACTAGTAGGGATTTTTATCTGGTTGATTGGATATTTGGATTGTTCCATTTGAATTTGAATATTGGTTTTTGATTTTTAATGGAAATTACAGCTAACTGATTTGTCGCTTACTGTTGATTCAATTGTGGCGCGTTGGTTGCCTTCCAAACTGTTAAAATGATAGCTAACTGATTCACCAATTAAGTAGATTCAGTTTAGCCGCTTTGATTAATTTTTGAAGTGGAAGAATGATGGCCAACTGATTTGAAAAATTCTGATGATTCAATGTGGGCGCCCAGGCTGAGTTTTAGAAGAGGTGGCAATTGGCAAAGCCATCCAAATCCCCCTGCGCAGTATTGGGAGCAGCAATACTCCCTGCTACCTGGTTAAATCATTAAATGCGCTCCCATGGTGGAGTGTATTGATTGGTTGACCCTCAATAAACACAGAATTGACTGAGGTAGGGTGTATTGTGGTGGGATCATTTATGATCCCACCATGAGTTAATAAAAATTGATCTGCATCTGCTTTTGCAGCTGTAGTTTGGGAATGAGTCATACAGGTTGATGCACAAGTTGGCAACTGAGGGATTTTGTGATTTAAGACTGTTTTAGTGAATTCTGACACATAGGAGGAGCATTCAGTGGATTTTACCACCATTGTTTGTTAGATTTGATAAGCTAAATTTCTGGGTGATTGTAAGGGTTGAAAAGTGAAATTTAGCAGTAGTAAATATTTGTCTCTTCATATATTTCTAACATGATAAACAAAGGAGCATTAGAGATTTACACATTCTTAGAGTTATTACTACTATAGCTTCGTTAAGTACTTCTAGATGAACCTATTTTTAGTTATACTCTATTCTTTAAAATAAATAATTATCATTCAATTGTATGTTTCAGATCTCACCTCAATACTTATTTTGGAATATTAATTTTATTACTAAAAATTAGCCTTACTTTTGATGTTAAAATTCTACTGTATGTTTATAGCAATTATCAGAAATTCTTCAGCTATACTTTAATTAGATTCTTAATATATAAACTGTTATCAAATTACACCAAGTAGGTAAAAGTACATGATTAAGATCATATTTTAAAGAATTATATTATGACATAAGAACAAATAAATTTTCATATAGACAATAGCAAATAGATTTTTTTGTGTGATATATAAATTAATTAAAATCTAAAATATACACACTCTCTCTGCTCAGCGTAGCTTTCCAGGCAAATTAATTTCAGTAAATTAAAAGAAAACACTTAATCACACACCAAAGTCTTGCTCCAAAGTTGTTGGATCCCCTGCTGACTGTCCCAGCGTGGGGTAGCAGCAAAACTCCCCCCTCCATTTTCCATCTGATAGGAAAACACGCTCAGACTGGCTTGCCCAGTCATTCCAAACCCTTGGGATGATTCATTCCTCCCAAGGATTTCAATGCCCATCTCACCTGAACCCAAGCGGTGCCCCGCTGCCCCCTAGTGCTCCCCCAGAGCAACATGCATTTTGGCCTTAAGGTCAAATATGGGAAATTCTTCACCTATGATGAATAAGCCATTATCAATATGGCTCAGGTGGTGATGACACCAGCCTGTTTTATTGACTTCCGCCCCTATAAGGGGTACTTTGATCTTGGCTTCCCCTGTGAAGCTGATGCAGCCACTGCAGCAACGGTGCCATTAATTTTTAACAATATTCCCCTCCCAACAACTCAGACCTGGCTCCCAACGGACACCACCTTGGTGGTCCAGTTCGCTGGTTTGCCTACCCACCTCCCCCCCAAAGTGCTCCACCAGGAGCTGATGGAAGGATTGGCAGCCTATGGCTCCAACCCCATACTACAATTTGTGGTCCCAAATGGGCCACACGCCTCACTGGCCTCACACATATGCCACAATCAGCCCTGAATTTATGAAAATTTCTTTGGCAATTCCCCCTTGTGCCACCATCCCATCTGCCCCCAACCATCTGTTCTGGGCCCGCATTGAGGGCGGATGGACAATTTGTCCATCCTGTTTTGAGTTAGACCACTCAAAACACAAATGCCCATACTCAGAAACTTCCACCAATGCTGAAAGTTTGCCTAGATGCCTACCAATCTGCCACCCACCCCGCACCAACTCTGACATGGGGTACAATCCTACCTTCCCCTCCTCCAATGCCTGATGCTGCAGCTGCACCTATAGCCACCAATCAGTACCCACCTTGCCCCAATGCTATAAATAATTCATCCAACCAAACATCATATTGGATCCCAGTTTGATCCCATGCATCCGCAGACAAATTGAACAAACCTCAACTGTACACTGATTCCTCAATCCAATTCAAACAAAATCCATGGGAAATATTGGATGAAATTGACAAATCAGGTAACATCATTAAAGAACTGATGCTGCAACTCAAGCAGCTCTGTAATTCAGAATGGGATGCAAAATTCCACCTCAGAAATATGTCCCACAACCTAATGCCAAACTGTTCTACAGTGACCACCAGCTTATAGTAGAAGCAGCTGCCACACCAGATTTCCATTCATTTTGCAAAGCTGCTGCAAAATCTGTGGCTGCGCTTGCAGGAGGAATTCCACCTCCCATCATCCCCATAAATCTTACTGCATAAAGTAAGATCAACATGAAAACTTTACACAAAAATGTCACTGAGGCCATCCTGAACGTGGTAACAGTAGCACGGAATCTGAAAGCAAAATTAATCCAAACCAACATTTCCACATTCATTAAATTCCCAGATGCCCACCTCAAAGCTGAAGATGCTTTGGGAAAATACATCGTTGCTATAATGATGGCTGGCAACTACTTGGAAGTTCCAGTCATCAAGAATATCAAACCCCATGCTGCTGATGCCCCCACAACCTTACTATTTGCCTTAACATGCACCCTACTCTGGAATGAGATGGATGCAGTTGAAGATGAGCCCCCCAATCCCCCCTCCCCATTCACCATGGAGGGATAGCAGTATTCACTGCCCACCTGGTCAGACATTTTGTTAGGTATGATTCAATTGATCTATCCATTTTGAGCGTTTTGTTTGAATCATTAATTTTTGTTATGATTTTAGTTTTAGTTCAGTAATGTCCATCCCCTGGTCAGCTTACCTCAGTTAGTAATAAAATTTAAAATATACAAGATAAGGAAGTACATCTGAATTTTAAATCAAAGGATAGTGTCAAAACATTAATCCAAATTCTTGTTAATATTTTTTTAATTAATACTTGAATGTCAATAGAGATGGTCATGAGCTTATTATCTAGTACATAAATTGTTGAAAATCAGAGTTTGGGAAAAGATTTAAAGTTATTATATTATATAATTTTTATCTAAAGTAAAGGCTATAAGATAGTATACATAGCATGTGATTGATTTTTATTGCAATAACATATTATTAAAGGTAGAGCATATTACTTATGCAATTTGATAGAAATATTAAGGTAGCCTTACATTGAAACATATGTACTACCAAATTACTTATATTATTTATTTTAAATTATTTGAGGTGGGTTGACCTTGGGACAAATATACCA
>JAKSZP010002298.1:0-17017 GCA_022478985.1 Massospora cicadina | reverse complement strand
CTTGTGGGTGGTCTGTATGTGACAGCAGTCCTTGCATAAAATAGGTTTGACTAAAGTGACATCAGCTCTTTCACCCCAGTAGAAGGCAAAAGTGGAGTCCTTATTTACTGAAAGTTGGGCTTGTTTCATCCATATTATCCTCACAAAATTCTGGTGCTTCAATCCTGTACTTGACAGGGTATACATGGTCTTTGTGGCCTTTAGCTGAGCAGAATTTGCAGATAGGTAGGGTGTATTCTGGTGTGATACAGAAGGGGTGAGATACGCTGCCATCAGAGAGGTTGATGGTCACCATGCGGGGAATGATGGTGATATCCTCTACTACATCCTGATCAGGTTCTATAATGGCTATTACCTTCCCTGTACACAGGTGGGGCAGGAGGGGGAATTTCTTGAATTCAAAGTGTTTGATTACACTATAACCTTCAAGGCCCCCGCGGAGCTCATCCATGAGGATGTCACGGTGCATGGTGCTCAGGAGTCAGTCAAATATAATAAATAGGTCATTTGCCTCATTCCATTGTGTGCGCACCGTGCAGATAGTGCAGTCTTCATTATTAATTTTTATGGAGAATACAATTTTCACTGCTTCCGCCACTTCTTCCGCGGATATGAACCCGACATCTACCTATCCTCTATGTAAATTTTTATAATTTACCGAGACATTATTTAGGAAAGTCATGGAGAAGGCCTCCCCCATTTTTTCCCATGATTCAAGGGAAGTATCGCTGACCATAATTCTAAGGCCATGCTCAAGGGAGGACAGGGGTTGGGAGTGTTCTATTTTGGTATATGCGCCCATTTTTTGCAGAAATTGCAAAACTCCAGGTGCAGCGCTGTACTCACCCTTTTTGGTGGGAGGTGTGTGTCAACATTCCGCTGGGGCATTTTTCCCTGGTGGGTTGGGAGGGCTTTGGGCCTTTTGTGCTGGCCACTTTCGCCCAACTGGTGTTGTTGCGGACAAATTTGCTCATATTCCTGGTTGATTGTCAATCTCAGAGAAATTGCATAGAATTGTGTTACTAAAAGTGATAGTAATGGGAAAGAAAAGCGCTTCTTGAAACCAAAGTTGGCGAAAGGTTTAAATAGATGGTTAAGCTTAAGATTTAATCAGAAGTCCACTGTGAGTTTATCGATCTCATAAATTAAGTTTCATATTAGAATTACTTAAAAGGTGGTAAACATCAACTTAAAAAGTTGAGGGTTTAAACTTTAAAACCAGTGTCATCAGTTGGTTGGAATTCGGGTATAAAGTTACCAGCCGAATTTAAATTGGAAGTTTAAATTTTGGCCAACCGAGGGAGCACAACTCATTACAAATCGAGTGATTACAACATAAAAAGTTATAGATCACAATAAAATATTTCACTTACAATATCAAGTATAGGTCGCAATATAAATAGTTCATCAAAAAATAAAAAGTATAGATCACAATAAAGTATTTCGTTACAATTATTAAGTATAGATCACAATATAAATATTTTATCAAATGAATATATAGATCACAGTATAAGTATTACATCAAACAACAAGTATAAATCACAATATATTATTTCATTATATAATAAGTATAGATCACAAAATAATTATTTCATTAAATCATTAGTGTAAGAGAGCCAAAGCGGAGAGCATGACGGCCATAACCAAACCGGAGCTAGCAGTGGGTGCGAAATCGGTATCGGAGGCAGAAGTCAAGTTAGACTTGGTTGAACTCTTTTTCGAAGAAGATTTGGTAGTATAAGGTTCAGAGCTGCTGACAGCTGTGGAAGACACAAGCACCGATGAGGGAGTGGGCTCAACCGAAGATGCGACAGAGGTCTGCACATAGGAGCTGGATTGGGATAAAATACCACTTGAAGTGGGAGCGACCAGAGTTGCAGTCTCAGATCCAGTCATGGGTTTTGAAGCGCTAGGAGTAGCGGAAGTAAAAGGGACGGTAGAGCTAAGTGGCAAATTTGAAGTTACTGGAACACACTGGAGGCAGAGGGCGTCGGAATGGTAGAGCTGGCGGGGGCATGGGAAGTCACTGGAGCATTGGATGGCTTGGTAGTTGGGATGGGAATATAATCCTCAAAGCAGGTACGCAGACAAGCAGTGATTGGACCCAGGCCACCCAAGAACACCTCATTGTTGGAGTAGCAGCTCCAGATACACCCATTGAGTGGGGTGTAGTTATTGCTGGCATTGATTCCAATGGCGGAGGCAATGGTAATCAGTGTAATCTTCATCATGAGTGTTTTTTCCATTGGGTTGATTTCACTATTTATACTTCTTTAGATGAGGCGCGTACTTCTGATCCACATCTACAACCCAAATTCTCCTTTAATTTCTGATGAAACCGTTGATTTCCTATGGTTAAATTACGGCTTAAAATAATGGCTATATTTAATAATTTGTATGTTGCCTATTTAGATAATTATACTTTATATTTAACAATTTGAACGTTGCTTATTTAAGGGATGGGTTTCTAATTTGAGCCTATAAGTTTACTGATGTATACGCTGAATGATTACGTGTCAAACCGGATATGAGCATCAGGAGACAATTGGGATTTCCCTATGACCAAGTAATTACTAATCGACTTGGTATTTACTCCTACCTTGCAAACGAAGACTTTTAATTGAACCACAGCTAAGAAGGGTAACTTTGTGATGAATTTAAACATTCCTTCATTTATTTATAAATGAATCTATTTATAGACCACAGTTTCAAACCCAACATAAATTCGTATCCCGCCTAATTGACTCGCCGCCCACCCCCTTCGCTAAATCCGTTAAATCTCCCTTTGCTATCCATGCGTAAAGTTCAAGCTTAATTTTACCACTTTCAGCCTACCCCTTCCAAATCCTTTTTCCCCAATATCTTATCCCATACCACTTAATTATCCATATTACTTTAATCTGCTAATTAAACCGAATAAATTTTAATTCTGGCTCGAAACTTAACTCCGAGAGCGGTTACCCAATCGATCCAACTTTCATCATATAAAGTTTTCCCGCCGATCCCAGCTGCTTCATGTCAGAGGCGAGCCAGTGTAAGGTTCTATAAAGTTGAACTTTGCCATCCATTCAAGTGTAGCGTCATTAACCAATTTATCAGCCGCAGGGTTATAAATCTAAACTTCACATGATTAAAGCTTAAACCGTATGATATACCTTTGGCCCTTCGAGCTTCTAAGCTTACTTGGCAGGGGATTTATTGTACTGGGTTGACAGAGATCCTGGGGTCGGCTAGGTAGAGTCCTCATAGTATAACCATATTACAAGCTTCAATATCACTTGTCATTTATAGATTGATTTTTAAGGCTAAAAATTAGGCTGATTGATAATTAAGATTTAATGCCTTTTGGCGATTTTGCTATGTAAACTACCTACTCGGTCCAACTTACTAGATAGGACTTGTATAAATACCTGTTTAATCAGTCAAATTGGAATTACATTACCGATCGCCAAATCATGATATATAACTATCCAGTCATACCCCCGCTTAACGCGAGTGATACGTTCCTCGGCGATTCGCGTTAAGCGAGGTACGACTGTATTACGGTACTGTAAGTTTTGAAGTTCAAAAGGACGGATTTTTTTATCAGCGGACAGTAATAGTATTAGAAATTACACATTATAAAGATTATATAGCTGTCGAGTAATACTTGTATCAACCTATCATTTAGTCTTCAATAGAGTATCCTTTTCTTATAGGGTACCTTTAACTTTACCATACCCTATACTATATATCTTACTTCCCCCCACCTCCAATACCAATCATTACTTAAAACTACTAGTTTGAGGTCTTGCCACCAGCATATCCAGCCCCAATAGAGGCTTATAAGCCTTATGATAATTATAATACCAAGCCTATGATGATCTATAGCTGAGGTTGTTTTACTGAGAACACCATACAAACTATGATAAAGAATTCTTAAAAATGGTGGATCCGAGAGGAAGGTTGAAAAGGTGTAGGCTCTCAAAAAAAGGTAAATGGAGAGTGCCCTGCATTGCATGTAATAAACTTGGGTATTCTGGGTAACATTATCATGTCTTAGAGTTACTGAGCATGTACCTCCTCACGCTAGATAGACTTAGAAGCTCCAGGTAACATTGACTAATCTAGGATAGGTGCCAGTTGGTGAGGTACATGCAGTTGATAGCTATGGGTCAACAGAGGTCAAGGGTTGGCACAATATCCCCCAATAATACTGTGTCAAGTGAAGTATGCTATTCCTAACTTGGTATTATCAAAATAGAGGTGTCAGGAATGTTATAAAGTGCTTATGGCATTAGAGTGATGACATAAAAGGTGACAGCAATGGTGAAAACCAACCTTAAACATAGCTCTCCATATTGGGTTGGTAATACATGCCTATGATACACAGTGCATTCAAAAAGTTCTGGGACTAATATTTTAAAGACACAACTTTACAAATAAATAAACTTTCTTTTATCATAATTTAACATACAACCTTTCCCTCTCTATACATATTTGTATTGCTAAAACAATTGTTAAAAGGTATGCACATAGTTCCTATTTTGTATAACCATGTTTAAACCAGCTGTCACATTCTTCTGAATTGTCTCTACTTTATCAAAAGGATGAAACTTCAGCGCCACCTTCAATTAGAGAACAGAAAGAAGTCAGACAGAGCCAAATCTGGTGAATAGGGTGGATAATTATAATCTGAAGGTGGCACTGAAGGTTCATCCTTTTGATAAAGTAGAGACAATTCAGAAGAATGTGACAGCTGGTTTAAACATGGTTATACAAAATAGGAACTATGTGCATACCTTTTAACAATTGTTTTAGCAATACAAATATGTATAGAGAGGGAAAGGTTGTGTGTTAAATTATGATAAAAGAAAGTTTATTTATTTGTAAAGTTATGTCTTTAAAACGTTAGTCCCAGAACTTTTTGAATGCACTGTGTATCAGGGAAGTGAGTAATTAAGTGAAGCCAGGGCTTCTAGTTTATATTTTTTAGGACCCATTGGATGGCCCATAAGGCCGTTGGCTTAGTCATCCAAACTTTATTTAAATGGTATATAATAGTTACCATGAAGGAAATAATTGTTTATTAATGTACTAAAGGCCCCCACTGTCACTTATTTTTAGCAATAGTGGTGCCCAAACCAAAAGGGGGAGCCTCCACACATCTTTATTTGCAAAATGAGCCAAATAAAGCAATTATCAGAATAAAAAAATTCCCAATATAGCCCCTAAGTTATCAGCCTAGGAAGCCATATCAGAAGGGGAGGAAGCTTTCGGGAACTTTTGTCTGGTGCCCACTTTAGCTGGTGGACCATGGCAGACAGCATTGGGGTGGGAGCATCAGTGACATGTGGCGTGAGGAGGTATAATTGTGTGGTTTCTTCAGTAATGAGGCTGGCAGTGTCCAACGCCTCAATTTATTGAGCAAGTTGATGCTCAGCAATGTGAGGAGAGAAGGCACGCAAGTAAATGCCTTGATGTGCCATCAGGTTTTGGGATAATTGAGGTCAAAAAGAGAGATTTTTGCTCCATCATTGCAAGCGCAGCTTACACCAAAAGCAAGCTTCTTGAATTCATATTTTGTATCCTCCTCGAAATCATGGAGGAAATTTGGGATGGGAATACCCTCAACAGGGGTCTCATAGCCCCATGGAGTTGTTGGAAGGCCCCACTGTCACAATCAAGGCTTTTTTGGTCATAACCTTACTCCTGTATCTTATAAGTATCAATTAAATCAGGCCTCAAACCCAACAAAACATTATAAAGTCAATCAAAATATAATTGGTGACAGTCCCCAACAAAGTAAAGTACAATTGAAAACCTTTGGCGTGAGCCCAATTGATAATTTATATTGCATCTCCAATTGCAACCATCTCAATATTTGCATAAAAAACCATAAGTGTTGGCCATCAATCCAATAACCTGATCAATTTGGATTCAGATACATTTAAACTGAAGACTCATGATTTAACTCAACATACAACCCTAAAAAGTATTTTAAAATATGTAAGCTTACCAAAACCAATCAATCAGTATAGTAATTAACCTCTAGCGAAATTTATATAGACAATTAGCCCCTCTCAAACCTCATAGCTTTTATTTTATTACAAATAAATTTTAAGTTTATCAAATCTATTATAGTACTTTTTAGCCATCTAATATGACCCAAGGAGAGGTTGATCTCTCAGTTCCCCCACTTTTAGTTAAATTTTGATTTATTATAGTAAAAACAACTCCACTCATCGTCAACCCTCATCAATTCACCCTATGTGAATGAGCTCAATGTCTGATATCCCCTTATGGAGCACTGGTGTACTATCATTATTGAATGATATAATTGTGGGGACAGATTGTACTATTAAGGCTGAGCTGGAGAAGGCCAAGGTGATCAAGTTGTTGGACTTGCCTTGACCTGAAGAACACCCTGGACCAACGCTGGAAAAAGGCAAAATATTCCTGGGTTAGTTCTGGGGGTGCATGTGATGGTCAGATGAGTGTTACATTTATAGAACTGAAGTGCACCAGTTATTTAGAGTAATGATAGGTCGTTGCTTTAATCAGTTAATGGGGCTTTGAACCCATTCAGTTTGCCATATAGTCAAATCTGGAAAAATCCAATTGCAGTCAAATGCCTAAGTGCAAGCTTACTTGAGCTATAGTACAACAATGGATGGTAGTTTTCATTTATTAGTCAGATTATGTGCAGTGCCTCATCTGATGGAAAATGATATCCCTTAAATTCTTTAGAAATAGTTGTTTGAGACCAACCTTCTTTGTAAATGACTTGTTTAATAAAACCCTGCTCATTTTTTACCCAATAGTCCCTTGGCTTGACTTCTTTGCGGACCCGCTTGAGGGGGTCTCAAATAATAAAGGTCACTTTATTTTATCTAAATTATCCACAGATTATCTTTCCCCTCCTGGAAATTCTACACCCCTCATAATGAGGCACCCATGAACCTGGATACAGATATGCACTTGGTAATGTACTCCTCCTTGGAGTCTAACCAAGTCCTAGCATCTCTGGTTTATCTCATATTATATACAATTTTTTACAAACTTGCCTTAGGTCCTTTGGGTTCTGGCACCCTTTGAGGTGCCCTATTTTCTATTTTATTGGAAGGTTGTTTTATGGTGGTGTGGTTGTGCATTACTCACCAATCAGGGAATGAGAGTTACAAACACTCTCTTGACATTAGTCAACCAACCCCTTTACTATAGATGCATGAGAATTAGCCGTGTGGTCCTTTCCTTAAGCGTTAACTGGGTGATGGCCAATTTGTCATAATCTCTATGATTCTCACCACATTGTTCTCATCTGGTTTACTTCCAGTGTGTTGAGATTCTGATATGACTGGATGATGAGCTCCCAATAGTTATGGAGGATTGTGTGAGGTTGGCTGAAACTGATTAGTATAATAATAATGGTGAGATTGACTGAAATAAGGCAATAGGGCAATATTGAGCTTCAGATCGATATTTATTAGATCACCTCCAAATAAGGCAATAAGGCGATGTTGACATATGACAAATATTTAGTAGATTGGCTCAAACTAAGGCAATAGTGGATCTAAGAATAGTATACTCTACTGGAGCCAATGAGAATATGGTGGAACTAAATAGCCCTAAGCAACAAGGGCCAGTATCAACCAAATTTGCAGAAATATAAGTGGGTTGAGAAGACTGGATGAGAAGGATTGATTCTTAGTAGGAAGAAATGAGGGAAGTGGAAGGAAGTTGCTATATATTATATAAATAAAAGTGATGTCGACAGAGCTATTGCTTCATATTTTATTAAGCTTATTAAATTTGTCTTGAGGACTGGTGATCTTTATATCGTCCATCCACTGCTCAGTGGGCTTTTAGCCTGTGCAAACCTCTTGGCGTATATTATCAATATTGCCAAAATTCTAACAGCGGTGATCACTGCAGGAGGCTCATTGAACAACCACAAAAAGTTAAAAATTCTTCTGTCATCGGCCATGGCATATCAGGCCTGCACCAAAGGGGAATTGTCCCAAACCGCTGCACATGCAGAAACTGAGAAAATCAAACTTGTTGTGGACGCAGTGCTCAAAAACAATAGGTGTTCCTTTAGGAGCATGATGATGTAAAAATTAACTTGAAAATGCAGTTAGTCAGTTGCAGATACTTGGACAACAGAACTGCAACTTACTGAATACCTGGACAATGTTTAAAGAGAGTGTCTATAACTCTCCCGTTTCCAGCGTGGAAGTGCACGGTGCACAGGGCCAACGCCAGGAAACTAGTTGATAGTACAAAAGTTACTAAAGACCCACTGAGGGTGCTTGAGCTTGAGTAATTAAGGAGGGAAAGGGTTATCCCTAAGATACTTAACCAAAAAGGAGCGTTGAGGTGCACAGAGGGGTAAGGTTTAGGCGTTCTAGGTTGGAGGGAACCTGGGCAGCCCAACAGTGCACTGGCAGATAGACTTACTGTTGTACAAATTAAATGGTTAACGTTGCATGAGACCTCCTCAAAGAAGTCCACGCACAGGAATATCTGAGATAACATAATTAAAGTGGTGTTAGAAAAAGGATTTTATTTAAAGGAGAAGTCAACCAATAAGAAAGATTGGTCTTGATATGGGAACTTTAAGAAGACTTGGCAAAACAATCAATTGAGGGAAGTGGGTCTAAGCCAAGGCGTGCCAATAGGTGCATGCTTCCATTGAGCAAAATGCTATATTGAGTAATCGACCAACCTAAGGTGATTATTTGTAAAAATGGCTGACCTGAGCTTGATAATACAAAAACTGAATGGGTTTCAAAACCCCATTCGACCAAAAACTGAAGCAAAACATTTTCCGTTGTAATAAAGCTAGTTTGTTTTAATGCCCCTACTCTCATATAGGGCCAAACTTCGCTTGCTTCCATAGGACCAACTTGGGCATATTTAGCCTTAACCCAGCGTTAGACTATGGTATGCTTGAGTTCAGGGAGGCCTGCTAACTTCACCTTCTTGGCCTCCCTGCAAGCATCTTGTCTCTAACGTTGGTCCCAAGGATGGTGTCATTTTCTAACCATGACATTATCCTCTCCTCCTGATGGGGCTCAACCCCCCTCCAGGGGCTTGCGCCAGGGAAAAGTTCTTGTGGGCTGGGGCCAACTTCATTGCGGCAATGGTTGGTTTGGGTTGAAATCTGGCGGCCTGGAAAAAATGCTTATGGAAAACTTCAATCAGGTCTTGGGCATGTACACAGTCACACGCTGGTTCCCAACTGTTCTCTACAGCATCAAAACCCTTCCAAATAACAGGCACTCAAGCCTTCTTTTAACACGGAAAGAGGCTACTATTTCATCCACTTCCCACTCTGGCACCCCATCCATGAGATAGGCCTCAGGAGTCTCTGGTTGGGGCCCACAAACAAAAAAATTTGCCTTCATGAAAGCCAGAAAAGATCTGATTTGAAGAGGGAAAATCTAACTGGTACGAGGCGTGGCCCACATTTCTAACAATGCGGTAAGGGCCAACCCTCTTTGGTCCCAGCTTTAGGCATGGCTGCTTGATAGGGATGTTATGAGCATCAAGCATAACGATATCCCTTCCTTGTACGCTGGACCCACTTGGCGCTTACCATCAGCAAACACCTTATAAACTTGCATTGTCTCCTCCTAACTTGAGGAATCCCTCTGGTAGACCTTCTTAATAGTCTTGGCAAAGTCCACCACCGCTTCAACCTTAGATCCACAGCTGGGCTCCATGTTAAAGGTGGGGTTAAAACCATAGTTGGTGAAAAAAGGAAAACTACTGATTGAAGAGTGCAAAGTGTTGTTGTAGATAAAGTGGGCCATAGAAAGGTGAGAAACCTAATCTGAATGATCCGCGGTGGTGTAACACCCCAGAAACTGCTCCAAAAACTGGTTTAATCGTTCAGTGTTCCCATCTGATTGAGAGTGATAGGCAGTTGAATGGCAAGAGCTAATCTGAAGAGTCCTACACAACTCTTCCCAAAAGAAGGAGGTAAACTGGGGCCCTCAATCACTGATAATTTCTTGGGGAACCCCATGAAGCGCAAACACATGAGTGACGAAGAGGCTAGCCATCTCAGCCACAGTTATTGTTGTTCTGCAAGGAATAAATTGGACGAACTTTGTAAAACGGTCCACCACCATCATGAATGCGTTGTAGCCATCAGATATAGGCAATTTCCAAAATAAAATCCACCAATAGGGAAGTCCAAGGCCTATCAGCCTTTTGAACTGGTACCAACAACCCTGCTAGTGGCTGTTAATTTAGTTTCATTTGATTGCAGATCAGGCACTCTTTACAATACCATACCACCTGAGCCGGCAAGCTCTTCCAATTGTAGGTGCATCATACTAACTCCAAGGTCTTTGCTTTCCCAGGATGATCAACGGTGCTTCCATCATGATGGTCCCAGATGATTTCCAGGTGAAGTAGTCCAGAAGGAACCCATAGGCGCCTCTGAAAGCACACCATCTCATCCTTTACGTGATAAACCTTGGCTAAATCCTCCTGATTCAAAGTGCTCTTATTAAGTAACATAGTATATTTGGCTGATAGCGGCTGAGAAAGGACTACCTTCTTGATCATACTGTATTCTTATGAATTTTCTAGAGGTGCAAGCGCTAGTGTTGGCCATGTAATCAGGCATGTGGGATCTGCCAATGGATACCACAAATAATATTTTTAAAGTGAGATATGTACTTTTTAAATAAAAGTATAAAGAAACACTTATTAAGGTTTTTTATGTTTTTTATTAAACAGGCAGGGCAAAACCAGAAAAGGTCCCTTTGTCAATACTAGCTTTTCCTATTTAAACTAGTTCAAATTTTGAGACCATCAACATTCGAGGCAAAAGAATGCAAAGCTCAGTCTTCCAAATTAGGGAATATAGGCTTTTGGCCTAACATATCGAAGATAAAATTTTTGGGGGTAAAACTGACCCATGCGGTAATGATTTGATGAATTGTATCCAATCACCAGTGAGTAAAATCTTTTCACCTCAGCAGTGGTCTGACTCGGATGGTAATGATTGGGTATTTTGGTGATGGTCAGACTCAGATGGTAATGATTGGCTAATGCTTACCCTATAATCCTTGAGTAAAATCTTTGCACCTTGGCGGTGGTTAGACCCAAATGATAATGATTGGTTGACTCACACCCAATCATTGATGGGTAAAATCTTCTTGCCTTGAGGAGGTTCCAATCCATGTGATATTATACTCCTCAAATTTGACCAAGGAGTCAGAGTATTCCTATTATTAATTATTACTGTTTTAAGCCAATTTTTATGATAACTCATATTTTTCTGGTTGTTAGGATTCCACCAAGAATCCACTAAGGTTTTTTCGCTGTGAGTACTCATATCATTGATATCCACTATATTATCTAAAAATTGGACAGGTGGTGAGCCAATCATAGTAGCAGAATCAGAAACACTAATATCTCCAACATTCTTTCTCTCAGATCAAAAAGGAGAATGTCCAACATTGCCCCCCTCAAGAATGTTGGTAAGGGTGTTTCAGTTATGGCAGTGTAATGCCTTATTATCCGCTTGAGAGGTAGGAAGGGGGTTGCAAAGCTTATTGGCAGCCTGCCCTTTTTTAGTTGCAGTTTTTGCGAGGTTGGTATACATGCAAGAGTAATCCTTCTTGCTGGGTTCAGTATTAGCTAGAACTAGGGGAACTTCATAATTGAGCAATGACAAGAACCCTTGCTTCATATTAATGATGCCTTCATACTCGATCATAAACTGAGTACCTATAAGCATATCATAGGCATCATTTTCCAAAGCCACTGCGGGGGCTGATAGAATAAGCTTCCCAATACAAATGGGAAGGGACAATTAAGCGCTCAGCGTGCGGGTGTTATTAGGACCAGCAGTTCCAAAGTCTTGGTTGTACTCCAAGTCAGGTGCAAGCTTAATTTTTTTCATCAGCTTTGAGGAGATCACAATCACCAGGGAGCCAGTATCTAGGATGGCCATCACCTGAACTTTTTGAATCACCACTTCTATTTTTGGGAGTATCCCCTCAATAGTGGGCGATAGCGCTAAGACCTCCCTAAGATAAAAATTGGAGGTTAATTTGAATGTGGTATTGGGGTAATTTTCCTTGATGGACTTCATGGTGTGGCTATGCTGGATAGGGCTAATAAGATGAGACACCACCTCATCTGCGTCGCTAGCAGTATCAATAACAATTGGTTCCCCCAGAACTTGGCTGAGGTACGTTTCTTTGGATTATAGTGGCATCATCCACTCCTCCAGCATTTAAGTGATCGGGGACTTCCACCTCAGCAGGTGCTCTGACAATGTAATAGCTGACCTCATCCATATCCCCCTCGGAATCATCCCCTGGGGTATTGGTAACGCGAGGTAATGGCAATAGTTGATTAAATGAATTAGGCACATGAGGTTTGTCAGCAATAGGTGTGCCCTTCCCTATGCTGACATTTCTTTTCCCTGCTCCTGTTCCTCGGCGTCAGCTTTTTTTTTCCAGCATGTAGCCTCCATGTGGCCAAACCTGTTGCAGTATTTGCACTGAGGGCGTTCAGGACGATTTGCTTTGGGGTTTTGTTCTTTAGGGCCCATTATTTGAAGGGGCTCCTTCTTATCCTCAATAGCTAGGGCTCAAGGCTTAGGCTTTGGATCATCAATGGTTAAAACGCGAGGTTGAGATACTGCTCCACGTGGAACTTCAGGCTTATGGAAATCAGCGACATCTATTATATATTTTGGATGGTATGGAATATGGCCTTCAACTGAAGGATGTGAATCGCTAGCAATGGGTAAGAAGCCACTCCAGTCAAAATGGCGGCTACAGCATCATCCAAAGTCATCATCTTTGAGGTTAACAACGTCTGTGCTTCCAAATAGAATTGTTCCACAAAGGCGACCACTGACTCTCCTTTTCAGATACTCATATGCATGAAAGCTTGCTTTTTTATGCTTAAAGCTTGTTTGGAGCCGAACATGTTTATGAGGGCCTCTTTAACCTTGGACCAGGTGCTAAGAGCATCCATATGTGGGACCATCACCTCTTGTGCCATGCGGCCCAAACAGGAAGCTTTTGGCCTTCTGACGGTCAGCTTCCATAGCTGCTTCATAATTGTATAAAAATGAAGCAATACTACCCTCGCTGGGGATATATTTGTCTTTGAACGTTGGTTTGAATGAATTATGGTCACCCCGGTAAGGGTATGAATAGCTGGAGCTTCTGTTATTGGGGTTTCAGAGCGGTAGCTTAATTGATCAAAGGTCCAAGAAAGGCGATTAAACTGATCTTGCAGGGCTTCAAGACAGGTTTCCATTTTAGAAAGGGCGTCTAGATGCCCAGATTCGCATAGTCTTAGTTGAGCTTCGATCCCTGATTCAAAGTCTTCCATTTGGTTTTCCATTGCAGAGACTAGAAAACGAAGTTGTGACACCATTAAGCTTAGGCTTAAATTGCAGTTTCCACAGCTTTCACGCGGTTCTTCAGCTCTTCTTTAATGTAATTACATTCTTCATCATCAAGAGAGTGGGAGCTGGGGCCTTGTACCCCCTCCTTAATCTGTTCATACTTCCGCTCAACCTGCGTTAATCAGCTGTATACTTCCTTCAGTGGCACAGGGCTTTCTAGCAAAGCTTTTATTCCTTGTGCTTTGATTTCGCATTCAGTCAGATGACGTGCCAAATATTTAGTATTTTCCAACAAAGCTTTGAGAGCTAGCTCCTTTCCTAGCTGAACAACCTTGGCGCGAGGGTGGTGATGGTGCTAGATGGTTCAAGCGACAGATGGCGTTGAGCTCATCCACATGCAAAAAGGCCTGAATCATCCTCCACCACAGCCATGCTGTTCATGAAGCAGAGTCATGGGCTGAAAGGTCATGACAGGTTTGCTCATTTTGCTTTTCAATCCCAACAACGTGTCCAAAAAGATCTTCATGTAAGTCAGTCATGCAAGCTGTATGATGAAGTTGCGATTAGCTTCCACATCAGATTTGACTGCCCCAAGATGTTTGGAGGTCAGTTGATACAACTTATCATAGGCTGAATTCAGAGCTGCATGGGTATCTAGGTGTTGATGAAGCTCTTCATGATGGCCAGCTAAGAGATGCATCATATGGACCAAGGCAGGGTGAGCAAACTTGCATACATAGGTGGTCAAATTTTTAAATTGACCATAAGTCTCTTGGAGGACACTAGTCTCATAGAGAAACAAGTGGTGTTCCTCTACCAACAATGCTTATTTGCGAGATGAAATATTGCCAGGATTAAGGATACCATGAGTAAGGTCCCTCACAGCTTCAGTGGCTGGCCAAGTGATGCGATGAGTCTCAGGTATTGATATGGGCTCAATTTGTTCTCCTTCAAATATTAAAGCAGTAGGCTGTCCATTTGATCATCTTCTTCAGTCCCTTCCTCATTTTGCACCCAATGGGTGACACTCTCCATTTTTGGGTTAATACTTATCAAAGTATTCAGGGGGCTCAACCCCTGTAGTGAGCACCAATTTGTGGGATCTGCCAATGGATACCACAAATAATATTTTTAAAGTGAGATATGTACTTTTTTAAATAAAAGTATAAAGAAACACTTATTAAGGTTTTTTATGTTTTTTATTAAACAGGCAGGGCAAAACCAGAAAAGGTCCCTTTGTCGATACTAGCTTTTCCTATTTAAACTAGTTCAAATTTTGAGACCATCAACATTCGAGGCAAAAGAATGCAAAGCTCAGTCTTCCAAATTAGGGAATATAGGCTTTTGGCCTAACATATCGAAGATAAAATTTTTTTGGGGGTAAAACTGACCCATGCGGTAATGATTTGATGAATTGTATCCAATCACCAGTGAGTAAAATCTTTTCACCTCAGCAGTGGTCTGACTCGGATGGTAATGATTGGGTATTTTGGTGATGGTCAGACTCAGATGGTAATGATTGGCTAATGCTTACCCTATAATCCTTGAGTAAAATCTTTGCACCTTGGCGGTGGTTAGACCCAAATGATAATGATTGGTTGACTCACACTAAATAATCGATGGGTAAAATCTTCTTGCCTTGAGGAGGTTCCAATCCATGTGATATTATAATCCTCAAATTTGACTGAAGAGTTGGAGTATTCCTATTATTAATTATTACTGTTTTAAGCTAATTTTTATGATAAATTGTATTTTTCCAGTTGTTAGGATTCCACCGAGAATCCACTAAGGTTTTTTCGCTGTGAGTACTCATATCATTGATATCCACTATATTATCTAAAAATTGGGCAGGTATTGAACCAATCATAGTAGCAGAATCAGAAACACTAATATCTCCAACATTCTTTTTCTCAGATCAAAAAGGAGAATGTCCAACAAGGCAGTTGAGATAAAATCTTACCTGGTGGAATCATCAACTGGGTGTCATAAACTTCTACCACCTTCAGATCAGGTGCCAAGCAGGGTTGCAGCTTAAAGCATCTGCCAAACCATTATCCTTGCCCTTGGTGAACTCATAAAAAATGCAAATTGGGAAAGGGTCTCATGCCTTTGGGTCTGCCAGGGGTTAGGACATGAGGAGCATGGTAGTACAGCAAGGCATGTGATCTGTACATACATGGAAAGGATGGGAGGATCCATGCAAGTGGTGACGCCAATAAGTCAACTCCTCCACCAATTTTAGTAACTCTTTGTCATAAACGACATAATTTAACTCTGGCAAAGACAGTTTCATAAAAAAATTTCCCACTGGATGCTCTATTTTATCTTCGCCTACTTGTAACAAGGCAGACACTATTGCAAAGTTGGAGGCATTAGTAGACACAATGAACTCTTTTGAGGGGGCAACATGGTGAAGGATGGTCATGGACAACAGGGTGCACTTCTGTTGGGATTTTTGCCCATATTCTCAGCCTGCTAGATTACCAGGAATCGCTAGGGGACAATTCCCTAATGCAGGTAAATTGGAAATTGGTGGACCCTAATTTTGGAGTAACTATGTTCAGGGGATTTTAGGATATTCTCCTGGTTGTATCTGTCAGGGATCAATCTGGATGAATACTTAAGATCTTGTTGGGCAGAGTTGCCGATGAAATATGGGCATCTAATATTGGATCACTATCAGGTGTACCAATTAGGATTGGTCGGGTTTCATCACTGACTGATTGGGAATGAGCAGTAAGTTGCAAGGCGAGTGATGCCACCTGCAACTAGTGAATCAATCAGTTGGTGCATGACCTGCCTTAATGGGTAATAAGTCCCATTATCTAAGCAGGTCACTAGCCAAATATGGTTGATTCGCTTGGATCAAGAGGAAAACATCAGGGACACGTTTTCTGACTCTTTCCATTTAAATCTCAAGGATGTCCATTGACAGAATTCTAGCCAGGATGGGGAAGACCATCATTGCCAAGATGAGGATGGGTGATTCGACAGCAACATCTGCCGTTTCATTGAAGAGGTGTCAAGCGAGGGTTAGATAAATGAATCCCCACTATAACTTCCCTAAATTCACTCATAATAAAAAACAAGTTCTATAGTAAACGGTTATATTATATTACAGATATATAGTTCTATATTTTTCATCTGGTATATAGTTTAATTAGTAAACTATTATCAGCTTTCAATTGTTCTATTCTTTTCAAGGATATTATTACTGTGTGCAGTAATTGGGAGACTCAAATAGGAAAAGAGTAAAGATCTGTGTGGGGATCTAGAGAAGAAGGAGAAACGATCAGGGATTGCTGCTGACTGTGTGTTGGACCAAAGAGACTGTCACCAAGGAATCTCATAGAATATTGGTGTTAAAATCTTAAGCTTTGTGGCTCGCTTTTACCCTGGATTTCAACTGCACAGATTCGTGGATCCTGGAATTGATTATTTTGAATGAAAGATAAAATGGGGCAATAATAGTATGAAGACTATTATTAGAGTTGATTGTCCAAAAGCCACGTTGAGAGTAAAGTCCAAAGCTAAACTGTTGCTTCTTTCTCTTGAAGATATTTTGATACTGGTAGGGAACACTTTCCCTATTCCCTTCTTGCAGAGCCAAGCAGAGATTTTGATATTGCCAATTTAAGGATATCT
>JAKSZP010002297.1:0-17075 GCA_022478985.1 Massospora cicadina | reverse complement strand
ATTACTAAATTTTTTTTTGACATATTCTGAAAAATCTGGATGCTTGTATAATTGATTAAATGGTGTAAATGATACCAAAACTAACCAGAGATCAGATAATTTGATTTTGCAGTTTTATATTAAAAAATTGATATAAAAATTAACAGTAAAAGTAAAAGGACTATGCATGACAGATATTAATCACCATTAGGAACATGAGGTTGCATCATATTCTATGGGAAAGGTGAGTGTTTGGGGTAAGGTAACATATAGGCACAAGGTGGATTTTAATATGCAAAGTTCAGTATATCCTTGTGATACCTCCATTGTATATGGCCATTGATCAGTGTTTGAGTTGGCCCAACAGTTAATGTCTCCCAAAATGAAGATGTTTGTGGAGAGGGGGAGTAGTATCAAGTCTGTAGAAATTTATGACAATCCTGTGCACAGCAAAGTGCATATATGCTGGATATTGTGTGCACCTCTTTATGCCAGGAGAGGGTATTGGCTAGTATGCAGCTGTCCAAAAATGAATTTATAAATTTTCATTTGTATATACTATCACCATACAGTGTTGTGACCAAAACAACAGTGTTAGAAGGAGCATGTTTCCCATGCCTCCTCCTTTTCTTGTGGACAATAAGTTTCCTGTACATCCAGGATATCTACAGAGGGTTGCATAGAAAACTTAACTTCTTGGTCTGAAATGTTAAGGCCTTGAGTCCCACTATATTCAATGTCCCTAACCCTAAATAGATGTCTGGTGCACCTCAGGAGTGAATAGCAGAGCCCCCAGCTCTATTTTCTCAGCCTCCTTGCTCACATTTGCATTTTTACTGCAAGTGCTATAGTGGTTAGTGGGCATTGAGGTATATTTAGCCCCTTTCACTAATGCTTTGAGACCCTTCTTGCCTTTGGTAGATTTCAATTTTTCATTGAAAAGCACTTGTGTGCTTTTATTGGATTTAATTGTGTCTGACATATTCAAATGTTGATATCAATCTCATTTGTGTTGTAAAATGCATCTTGGGAGTGTATAGTTACCATGCAATAACAAATTAGTGCCCAAATTAAGTTTTTTTAAATTTTGTTGATTTGGTTTAGCTGCTTGGTCTTCTATAACATTTGATTGGCTCAACATTACTAGTTCTTCAATATCTTTCTAAATCTGTTTATGCAAGATAGATGATTTTATCAATACCTTTGCCTTGGCTGTAACCAACTTTTGGGCATGTTTTGCAATTTCTGCTCTTTTGGGATTTGAGGCAACAATTTTGTATTGTCCAAATTCTCCCCAGTTAAAAGCTTTAGCAGTGTCTATAATTTTGGCATATTTCAAGTCATTTTTGCTCATTTTATCCCTCACAGAATTCTATTTATCTTATGATTTTTTTATTAGTTAGGCATGGATATTGTGTCAAAGGCCTGATAGTGGTTACATATAGGTGGTGCACTTTCCACTGTTAAGCAGAATAATTGAAATTTTCCTGTTAATTCTAATAGAGGTGATGTGAAGGATTTTTATAAGATCCTCTGCTGCCTCCAGTCTCAAAGGGATATTGAAATTGCTTTTTCTGTGCTAAGGGTTATTATTAGTTGGAATCTTTGCTTCTCAAATTGCATAATTTTCTATAGGATTCCAAGCCTTTTAGAGATGGTATTCAACTACTGTGTGTGAAAGCGTTGTCAGAAGTTAGTAAAAATTTATATTAATATCTTTGGACTCTGTCCAACATGTACATTTGGTCAATACCAATTGTTAACCATTGAAAAGTTCAACCACTACTCCAAATTTGCACCGTTATTAGCTTCTTTTACAATATCAAACTCAAAATCCACTCAAACACAGCAGATAGTATAGATGTCATATATATGGGGTGTAAAATAATTTTGATTAAGCCTCACTAAACTTTTCCTATAATGGTGTGCAACTATTCCAAAAAAATACAAATTCTGTATTCAACCAACAACAGCAGTTAATAATGGGATACTTCCATGTAACTACAGTATTTTACTAAAAATCTACAGACTCTGTATATAATGAATGGAAATTATCCAAAAGGATGAATTTCTGAATGTTACATTCTAATTGGTTTGTTCAGTAAATTAAACTGAACCAATCGGAATTGTTGGGTATGGTAAAGTGGGTGGTCAGACTCAGAGGGCTGGGCTGAGCTGCTCTGACCATTCCTTAAGCTCAGCAGGCTTAAGGAATGAATCGGAGAGGCTCCTCAGAAGCAACTTTATAAAAGTCAAACCTGACCTTCTTGTATTCCAAGTTGGAATTCTAAGTCTTGGCCTTGGTCCCCCCCAGTTCAGTCTTTTATTATTTTTAAAATAAAAATAAAGTTCTTTCGAGCTGTCATACCTTGCTTACCTGATATTTTTGGGTTTGGGTTTGGGTTTGTGATAGGGGACCTCATATTAGTGACAGTCCAGCCTTATCACTCCATTTGCTGCCATATGGGCATTTCCAAGATTTGATGAGAAAAGGTTCACCTCGCCTGTGCCTAAGTCTGTTTGGTTAGGTTGCCCACCTGAAATGCTGCCACGTGGGCATTTCCAGGATGAAACGGATGGGGTCTGGGATCCCCGCCCGTGACATTATTCCAACTTCATTTTGCTTCTGGTTGGAGGTGGTCCTGTCCCTCAGAGGGTTTCCATTTTGTCCCAGCTGTTGAGTAAACTGGCGCTGGGCTAACCCAGCAACCAATGGCCAGCCCTATGATGTCAGTGAAATTTGAGGGTCTGCCAAATTTCAGGTTCCCGCTGATTCCAGTGACTGTGTCTGAGGGCACCTGTTCCCAGCAGGTTCCCTCAACCCCAGAAAGTCCCAAAAGGGGAGGATATTCACCCCAGCACCAGCGCCATGGGATCAACCCCACTGCCAGCAGGACTGAGAAAAGCGCCTTCCCAGTCAGGATGGGAAGGCCATTCTCAGGCCTGACAGTGCAAAGGGGATGGCCCATGGCCAGCGCTGTTTTGCACCTTCCGGGGCTGTCGTTGGGGAAAGCACCTTCCCAGTTGGGATGGGAAGGCCATTCCTAGTGGTAGCCTCCAGGAGGTGGTGATTTGGCCAGCTATTGGGTATGAATGTCCTTACCTGTTGGGGCTTACTCCAACAGCCCAGTTTCCGGTTTCCATTCCCCCCATTTCCCCTTGAGAGGATTCTTCTTGGGGCTCAAGGTGACTCACCCTGGGAAGACCTCTTGCCAACAATTTCCTCCTGAAATGATGGCTCTCTGCCCCCGGAGGGCCGTTTTAGCGGGGGTGATGTAACGAATGAAAATCATCTGAAAGGATAAATTTCCAAATGTTACATTCCAATTGGTTTGTTTAGTTAATTCAAACCAAATTAATCAGAATTGTTGGGTATGGTAGAGTGGGTGGTCAGACTCAGAGGGCTGGGCTGAGCCGCTCTGACCATTCCTTAAGCTTGGCAGGCTTAAGGAATAAATTGGAGAGGCTCCTCAGAAGTGACTTTATAAAAGTTAAACCTGACCTTCTCAAATTCCAAGTTGGAATTCTAAGTCTTAGTCTTGGCCCCCCCAGTTCAGTCTTTTATTATTTTTAAAATAAAAATAAAGTTCTTTTGAGGTGTCGTGCCTCACTTACCTAATATTTTTGGGTTTGGGTTTGTGATAGGGGACCTCGTATTAGTGACAGTCTGGCCTCATCACTCCATTTGCCGCTGTGTGGGCATTTCCGAGATTTGATGAGAAAAGGTTCACCTCACCTGTGCCTAAGTCTGTTTGGTTAGGTTGCCCGCCTGGAATGCCACCGCGTGGGCATTTCCAGGATAAAATGGATGGGGTCTGGAATCCCCACCCATGACACTGTATAGTGCACAATCTCAGATTTTTTGTTTTTTGCTTGGCTTTTGTTATTTTCAATGCACTTGATACCTTTGGTTAGTGCAGATCCTGATCCTCTGTTATTTACCATGTTTGTCCAATCCTGTCCTTGTTTATGGATTATGCTTATCTTACTTGGAAAAGATTATCAAATTGTACTGTTTAAATTGACACATTTTTACTAAAAAGTGATAGCAATAGTAAGGAGTGCTAAGAGGATTAGCTTAAAAGGTAATTAAACTTCAGTCAGAGGCAATAATAAATTAGCCAAGATGGTTACAAGAAAAGCTTTATAAATAAATGCTACTCATTAACCTTTATCTACATTTAAGATTTTAGACTTAGTCCTATATTATCACAACCAAATAGCACCATGAGGAGATGAATTAGATTCCATCTGGAATAGTACATATACTATCACTTACAAATGTGTGGATGATTACTCAATCAAGTATTTGAAAACTGGAGTAATAATTAATTGTGTTCATAGCTGATTATAGCATTAGTACTCACATACAAAATTCCTAAAGAGGTGATGTCAGATATCCTTATCTAAAACATAATGGGAAGAATATCAACTATTTAACTCCCTTCAGCCAGATTAACTTTTATACCTAAGAAGAGGGTGAAGATTATCTTAATAAGTTGCCTGGATAAATTTTTTGTCCAAAAAGCTCTAGTCAACTCTAGTAAAACTTTGAAAAATCAATTTGAGCCTAAAATTCCCCAAAATAATTCTTACTTAATCAAAAACAAAGGATTATCAGTAGTCAGATGACCACTACTAGATTTAGCACTCAGGAAGAAAATTAAGAATAAACCCATAAAAGTGTAAGGATAAAGAAGCAGCTGAATAATCAATCTAAGTGACCCCTAGTCTCATATAACTTGGATATTCAAAACACCATTTTTGCTCTATCAAAAATTATGATACAAAAGCATTTTATCATCCAAACTATATTACTTGACCAAAAGCATCATTTCTATGTGTTGCTTCCACTTTTATGATAAACCATTTTTATTATTATTCTTTTCCTTTTAGGGTTATATTGTTAAAATTGTGACATATAAAACCCTTAGTTTATACTATAATAAAGTTACATTATTATTTTTATATTTCATATAAGTACTTGTGTAAGTCTCGAGGAGTGTTCTTTGGCTCTCAATTGAGCTATCTTTCCATTCTTAAATAAGAAAACACCAAAGAGGATGGCAATACCCCTCATCACCCAGGGCAATCTTGCCCACATAGTTGATAAGCGATGGGTGACAGCCCATCTGCTTTGGATCCCACTCCTAATTTCCTCACTCACCTCAGCAGAACTGTTGTGGGAAATTAGTGAAATCTGTGCTGAGATTATCGAACTGAAATTGGTTGGATCTAATTCAGGTGGCAATTGGGCTGATGGCTAAAATTTAAATGGCTGTAAAAGTATAAAGAATAAATATCAGCTGGATCATCTGATAGTTCCAATTTGACCCCTAAATCAGTAGAACAAATATCAGGTGCCATCGACAAGAGTTCAAAGCCCTCTGATAGTAATTTGGGTATTGCACCCAATGGGCTACTATCAACTAAATGAATGGTTAAATGACCAAGTGTGGGTAGGTTGGCTGTCCTAAACCTATTCTCAACCAAATGGTCCCAACACTATATGGGATGGCCTTGGGGGATTCCCATTGTTCATTGGGCTAAACACCATCATGCTAACCATCAAAAACATAATTGACCCTGATCTAGACGTTTGAGGTCAAACAGATAGAGATTTGGCCCACCGCCAAATTTTGTGATGTCAGTTTCCAAAGAATAAAACCTCTCCACTACCATCCAATTTGCCGGTTAGGCTGAATTTGTGGATCCCAACCACACCTTATCACTACCCAATTAACCACTATTTAATCAGTTGCAAGGCACTGAGAAGATTGTTGGTCAATTTTCTTACTTTATTTTCCAAATAAAATTTTATTAAAGACCCCAAATTTTTATCTCCTTTCTTTTTGACCACATCCCATATGGCATTTCCCAATAGTCCACCGCTCCACACTATAAGTGGACCTTACAAATTCTCTTATTTACCATGATTCTCTCCATTGCCAATTGGGCTCACCAAGTCTAAAACTTTTGGCTCTACAACCTTGTTCTTATAACCTTCTGGCAGCAATATACAGGGATCTTATAGCCCTATGTCCACCAACTATAAGAGAAAATTCACCTCTCTACCACCCCCAACAAAATGATGTTAATAACCAAGAATCTTGCAAAAACTATTATAGTAAAATCCCCTCTGTTGCTAGAACCCCTGGGTCTGAAGTCTATTCAGTGTGGTTTGCCATTGTGATACTCTTAACCCTGACACTCTGCCACCATTTTGTAGTATCCTATTTCCTGGCTCCACATCAAGTCATATGGTCAGCAATGCCTCTGGCATTCTGGCTTGCTTTCTGGATGCTCATGCATCCTGACTGGCAGGCCAGTCTAAACTTCTTCTGCTATTTCCATAACATAATTGACTAACCATTACTTTCAGCCACTTCTGCCTTGGTTTTTAAATTTGGCACCACAGTGGTTACTCTCTACCAGATAAACATGCAATTAGTTGTATGCTGTTTGTTGCTTATTTGATCATTTTCTGACTTTGGGAGAAGCATCTGCTCTATTTTGGGAAAGCTTCTTTAAGCCACCCAAGATGTAAAAATTGCATCCTATCCTATTTTCTCCAGTCTGAGAAAAATATCAAGTATCCCTTCCCAAGAGTTTGCTAATCAGGTTCTGGATGCACTCACTGAAGCACAAATGTGCACAACAATTGCACTCAATAATGCTTCTGTGATGTCTCAGGCTCAACAAGGTCTCACATTGTTAGATGCTATGGATGGTGAGGCCCATCACTGGGTGAGAAGTCTTTTGCATTCTTCCAAACAAAAAGGAGACCCTGCCTCCCTAATGACTGTTGTATCAGCTGCCTTGAACCCCCTTGTGTCACAATCAGACCATTTATTTAAACTGCTCTTTGCTATGGCTAAAGCCTCTAGTTTGGCTTCTTTGATTTCTACCTTTTGTAAGTTGGCTCCCGCATCAAAACTATCTATTGACATGTTTTAGGCAGTCTTTAAAGTGAGTTTGGATTCAGTTTCCACTCACCATGTGGTTTAGTCTACTACCCAAGGATTAATAGCTCAAATAGGTGTCACTGCAACTACTATCAAAGCTTTGCCTCACCATATTTTCTCATATCAGAAAGGAAATTTTATGATAGGATTTTCTAATGAAGATGTATATGATGCTCCCAACACTAAAATAGTAGTGGGTATGGGTTCTAACCCTGCTAGAACTCCCAAGTCCAAGTTAGCATTTTCAGAGTTAACCTACAATAATACTGTTCAAGACCAGATAAAGAAAATAATTTGCTCAGCCCTAGTCCTTCAAATTTTTACCCCAGCTAAGAACCCTGACCCTGATCCTGACTCACCTATTGTTTTTTCAGTCATCTATGAGTCAGTCATATCTCCCAATAAACAGAATTCTGCTTATTTTCTTGTATCCATAAAAATTAGTATCAGTTCCCATCATGTCTTCTTCAAAGCTCTGGTGGATACAGGAGCAGCAGGAAACTTCATGAGTGTTGAGTTGGCACAACAACTGAAACTGGATATGGATATGGGCTCCTTAGTAATGGTAGCCTCCTCCACTTAACAGTCTTCATATATTGTTTGATGCCCAATATACTTCTCAATTCACTAATACAACTTCTGTAATCATATTTCAGCCATGCTGAATCTGGTGTTCCTGGTGATCTTAGGTATGGGATGGTGGCACCAACAATATATGAGGATTCATTTAGAATCTAATACGGTGTTATTTGCCAATAATAATTTGGAGGAAGAGTTCCCTTTGATCAACACCCTCAAGAAATTCAAGGAACTAGCTCTATCACCACCCTAGTTACTTCTGCAGATATTCTGGCTAAGTTTTCCCTAAACTTAATGCTATATTGCAGAATTTTTAACATGGAAAAGATGGATTGTTTGCCAAAACAACCTAGATACAATTGTGGATTTTGGACAACCATGGAGTTGGTGAACATCAATTGCCCATTGTATCCCCATATGGTAAAGAAAGAGGCTGCACTCAATAGCCTGGTTGAAAAATATATTAAAAAAGGCTGGTTGTTTAAAGAAACTTTACCCATCACTTCCTCTATCATCTTTGCAAAAAAATTAGATGGATCACTCTGCCCTTGCATGGATTATGGTCACCTGAACAAAATAACAGTTACAGACCCCTACCCATTGCCCCTAGAGCAGACATTCAGTCAGGCAATTGCCAAATCCTGGGTGTTCTTGAAACTTGATCTGGTGAATGCTTTCAATCAGATTCAAGTGATGGAAGGACAAAAATGGCTGACTATAATCTGAATGAGGCAAGGTATTTTCAATTTTGTATAATGCTCTTTGGGCTGAAAAATGCTCCCACTATATTTCAAAAAATGATCAACAATGCATTAGAGGATCTTCAGTTCTCCTGTGCTATTGCTTATATTGATAATATCCTAGTCCATTCCCCAACTCCCAAACAACATGCTATTAACTTAAAAGCAGTGGTGGTCACTTTGCATAAAGCAGGCCTGTTCCTCAAAGCTTCCAAGTGCAAGTTTTATAAGGAAGAGGCTACATTTATCAGAAACTTGGTACTTAAAGAAGGTGTTGCCATCCCCCTAACAAATTAGATGCAATCTGAGAATGGCCAACCCTAACTACACAGAAGCAGCTTCAAAGTTTCTTGGGTACTATCATTTTCTTAAAGAAATTTTTCCCTACACTTTCCCAGTTAGCTGCCCCACTCCATCCCCTCACAGGGAAAAACATACCATTTTGTTGGACCCCCAAATGCCAGCAGGTGTTCAAATCAATTAAGGAAGTGTTTATGTCTTTTTCTATTTTGAAACATGCCAATTTGCACCAAACTGTATATCATCACATGCAATGCTTTGTTGGTAGCAGTGGGCACAGTGCTGCTTCAAGACCACAATGGTCTCAAACATCCAGTCACTTATTTCTTCTAAAATTTACTGCTATGGAGCAGTCCTGGATCATTTATAACAAGGAACTGGCTGCTGTTACATGGGCATTAACTCATTGGCAGTTCCTGTTGCAGGGTGCTCATCATGAGTTAATAGTTTGCACAGATCACCAAGCTCTCTTATATTTTTGTAAACCCAAACCTATTGGGACCTGTGCAGTTTTAACTTCAAATATGAATTTGTCAAAGATGCACTAAATGTTCTTCCCATTTTCTAAGCTGTAGTCCCACTCACTGCCCCTTGAAACCTGAAAAAGAGAATCTCATTACTGTGATTTCAGCCACCCAAATTTTATCAATTGCTCTCTCTGTTGTTTTTGCCACCACGTTGTCACCTGACAATTCATTATTGGCCCAGGTGTTAGCTGGTTAAATAGCCTGCTCTGAGGGTGTGGTGTTAACTGAACACTTAAATTACTTAAGTTTCAAACACTCCTATATTCTTTAGAAAAAGGTCTTATTTACTTTCATTCTCATGTTTGGGTTCCCCTCTTCTTCCACCTGAATGTATTCTATGCACACCATAATCCCTCTGCAATTGGACACCCCAGTAACAAAAAATGCATTGACTTGATCAAGCAAACCTTTAAATTGGGCAGAACTAACCAAAGAAGTTCTGGCTTGGATCACTGATTGTGTTACTTATGCTAGGGCCAAGTTGGACCATTCTGGAAAAAATGGTCTTCTGCACCCTTTACAACAGGCAGAAGGTTTATAGACCTTGGTATCCATAGATTTCATTATCAAACTTCCCTGTTCCAATAGTTTCACAGTGGTAATGGTGGTGGTAGATTGCTTTAACAAATTTTCCCTTTTCATTCCTTGTACTTCTGTGATTACATTAGAAGAAATGGCACATCTATTCATTTGACATGTGTTTTTGATGTTCAGTTTTCTCCAGGAAATTATTAGTGACAGGGGTACTCAGTTTACCGCCCAGTAATGGAGTAAACTCTTGTTGATCCTTAAGATAACCCCCTGTTGATCTACAGTGTATCACCTCCAGTCTAATGGCCAGACTGAGTGGGTTAACCAAGTTCTCAAACAGTACCTGTGATGTTATGCTGTATCAGTGCAGGATACCTGGGCCGATAACCTGCCTCTTGCCCAATTTGCATACAATAATGGAACTCACGCTTTCACAGGTTTTTCACCATATAAAGCAATGTTGGTTTATAATCCATCATTCTCAGTTGGAGCATGTTTGCAACCAGAAGTGCAAGCTGCTATGGATTATGCTGCCCATATTTGATTGACCCAAGCTTTAGTGTGGGAACATCTCACTAAAGCCATTGATGGCTATAAGTGATTTGCAGATTGCAAGCATCTTCCAGATCATAACTTTATGGTGGGTTTTTATATTATGCTCAATACTCACCATTTGTGAATCCAAACCTCTTTCCAAAAATTTGCCAGCAAGCGTTCAGATCCCCACTTAGTGAAGGAGGTATTGGGTAATGAGGCATTCTAGTTAAAGCTTCTCATGCATTGGAAGCAACACCCAGTTTTCCATATATCCTAGCTGTCACCCTTTAAGGGTGTAATTCCCACAGACTCAAAACTAATTGTCATCAATAATGAGGAGGAAGCTGAAGTGGAGGCTATTCTGGCATCTCAGAAGTTGCAATGATCAGTTCAATATCTTGTGGCCTAGAAAGAATATCCAGCTTATAAAAACAGTTGGGTCAAGGTGCACAATTGCACAAATTGTATAGACCTGGTTGACGCTTTCCACACATTCCACCCCAAGGCTCCCCACCCACTTTAGAAGGCCACAACAATTATGGCTATCAAGTTACCCAAAGCATATAAGAATATAGCTCTGGTGCAGTTTTCTGGTGGGGGGCCATCCCTTTGAAAAAAAAGGGTAATGTAAGTCTCAGAGAGTGTCCTTTGGCTCTCGATTGAGGTATCTTTCCATTTTCAAATAAGAACACTAAAGAGGATGGCAGTACCCCTTATCACCCAGGGCAATCTTATCCACATAGTTGACAAGCAATGGTTGACAGCCCATCCACTTCAGATCCCACCCCCAATTTCCTCATTCACCTTGGCAGAACTGTTGTAGAGAATCAGTAAAATCTGTGCTGAGATTATCAAACTGAGATTGGTCAGATCTAATTCGGATGGCAATTGGGCTGATGGCCAAAATTTAAATGGCTATAAAAGCATAAAGAATGAAATATCAGCTGAATCGCCTGAAAGTTCTGATTTGACCCCAAAATCTAGTAAAACAAATATTGGGTGCCATCAATAAAAGTTCAAAACTCTCTGATAGTAACTTGGGCATTGCGCCCAATAGGTTTCTATTGATCAAACAAATGGTTAATTGACTGAGTGTGGGCAGGTTGGCCATCCTGAACCCGTTCCCAACCAAATAGTCTCATCTCTATATGGGATGACCTTGGGGGATTCCCATTGCTTGTCTGGCTAAATGCCATCATGCTAACTATCAGAAATATAATCAACCCCTGGTCCAGACGTTTGAGGTTGAACTGATAGAGACTCAGCTTACTGCCAAATTTTGTGATGTTGGTTCCCAAAGAATAAACCCCTTCACTACCATCCAATTCACCGATTAGGCCAAATTTGTGAATCCCAACCATGCCTTATCACTACCCAATCATCCACTATTTAATCAGTTACAAGGCACTGAGAAGATTGTTGGTCAATTTTCTTACTTTATTTCCCAAATAAAAATTTTATTAAAGACTCCAAATTTTTATCTCCTGCTTTTTGACCACATCCCATATGGCATTTCCCAATAGTCCACCGCTCCACACTATAAGTGGACCTTACAAATTCTCTTATTTACCATGATTCCCTCCATTGCCAATTGAGTTCAACAAGTCCAAAACTTTTGGCTCTACAATCCTATTCTCATAACCTTCCAGCAGCAATATACAGGGATCTTATAGCCCTATGTCTGCCAACTACAAGAGAAAATTTGCCTCTTTATCACCCCCAACAAAATGATGTTAATAACCAAAAATCTTGTAGAAACTATCACAGTAGTTTTCCCCCTGTTGCTGAAATCCTGGGTCTAAAGTCTATTCAGTGTAGTTTGCTATCGGGATACTCCTAACCCTGACACTCTGCCACCATTTCATGGTATCCTATTTTCCAGCTCCATATCAAGTTGTATAGTTGGCAATGCCTCTGGCATTCTGGATGCTCATGCATCCCAACTGGCAGGCCAGTCTAAACTTCTTCTGCTATTTCTATAACAACTTAACTTTAATAAAGTCCTTTTTTGCTATACTTATCATAGGATGTATACTCTAGCTGAAAAACAAATATGGTAACTTGGCATCCTTTTAAATAAATACTATACTTGTCATATAACTTAGTTAGACTCAATTAATAACTGTTGAGCTTCTTGGCTATAGCATCATTGAGCTTGAAACAGAAGCCCTATATTTACCATTCTAGACCATTCAAATACCAAAAACAATGATGCTGCCCAAGTTCTCAAAGGTACTTATCTTTGTTAGCTTATAGGTATTACAGAATAAATGATATAACCAGTGTTGAAGTTTTGGCCTACTTTAGATAGACTGGTTCTTCTTTAAAGATAAGTCAGAGTTTTGAATGCCTATTGTATAGAGACAAAAATCAGATGTTGACAATATTTAAGATATATACTTATTGGAAATAACACTTTAAAGCTAATTTTTCTGTCATTTACTTGGACTATAGCTTGCTGCCCTGATCCTTCTGATCCCAAGTAAATCTTAACTTAATACAACAAAAAAGTATTAAATACAAAAATCATTTATCAAACTAATTTCTTGTAGTGATAAACAATTATGTTTTATTATTATAAACTTGTATATTATTTATAGGCTTAATGTTAACTATACCTTACCCATAACTTTTCATTTTTCAGTAGCACTTAGCCAGTGAAACATAATAAATTTATCTGAGGTCTACTATCCTAAGGCTCTTGGGTAACTCATATAGCCTCAGGGTCAGTGTCATACTGACAAACATATCAAGACAGCATTTTTGATGCATCTGAAAATAGATGAACCATCACTCCTCTTGACCAATTGGTAGCACATACCAAGAAGCTTTATATTGCTAATTAGTAATTAATATATAATTAGAAAACTTGATAGACATTAGAAACAAATTTAACTTAGACCAACTGTCAAGAGAGTGTCTATAACTCTCTCGTTCCCAGCAAGGTAATATAAAATGCAAACCCACATTGCTAGAGAACTAGCCATTAGGATAATGAGAAAGAAGGCATCTCAAACAATGCCTATGTAACAGGCACCCCAAAAAAGGGTGTAAAGCACAACATATAGTATCAGGTAAATAAGAAATCTCAAAGCTTGAGTGGACCCCAGAGGGAGTCTATAATCAAGTATAACTTGGCATCAGAGGTTTTGGATGCCTCAATTTGGAGGGGACCTGGGCAGCCCCAAGGGAGCATCTAGAATTTGGGTAAATTGCATTAAAAGGTAGTGATCCACATAGTTGGAGATTTTCCCAAAGAGGTATGCCACCAATTTTATCTAAGGAACCATAAGTAAAATGTAAAATAACAAGTATTTTTATCTAAGAAAGTTGACTAATGAGGAATGTTGATCACAAAAATATATTTAAAGTGGGCTAAGAAAATTTAGGTTCTAAGAAAGTGCATCCAAGCCTTGACACTCCAATAAACAGATGCTTTTCATCCTTTTTGTAAAATATACTGAAAGTGCCTTCACTCAAGTATTTGATTGAAGCCAAATTTTACCTAAACTTAAAATTTCATAACTTGAATGAGATTTAAATCCTTGCTCTCAATTAACCAAATCAAACTATCTTCATTTGTGATGTAAATTGTTTGTTTCAGTATCTGAGCTGAGATAAGAGGCTGAGCGTTTTGCACCCTATTAGTATCAATCTGGGTATGCTTAGCTTGCATCCAGCATTAATCTAAGGTATGTTTCAGGTCAGGAAGAGCCTGAAGTTTTACCTTCTGGGTCTCCTGTCACCCAGCCTTATCTCTAGCATCAGTTTCCACTATTAAGTCATCCAACTATAACACCAACAAGGCTCAAAAGCCCATGTTATTAAGTTAACTATTATTAATTCTGAATTAATCAACAAAGCCTCCAGGCCTGTCATCATAGTCAAATATTATTAAGTAAAATTGCTAGATCACAGATCCCCAGGCTTTGCATAAGCTTAGAATATTTCTGACCTATAATTATTGATATCTTTGATATAATCTATAATAAATTAGGTATAAGCTGATATTATACCCTTATTAAATTATCCAACAATTAGGTCCAGTCAACTACTCAACACTTACCCCACCTTAACTGGATAAAAATGGTAGATACTCTTTTTTTTAGATTACAATGTTTGACTTCTCACAACCTTTAAATATGAGCACTATGTCAATAACCTTTCATCCTCTGATAATTGAGTCTAATTTAAAATTTAGCACTTTCATGCAGCTTGCTATAGTCAACTTGGGCATGTTGCCTTCAATTTCTAAAGCTGGTTTAACCAGCTTCACTTCAATAGTACCTGGAGGTTTAGCTTCTCATCATGCTGTTACTTTAGCAATTGTTGATAAACCTAAACAGGCCCTCTTAGCTTTAAGTTCTATCCAAAAAACATCCCAAGAATTGAGCAAGATCTTTTTTTACTTATCTCCTTAATTTTTTAGGCTTCTGAAGCCCAGTTGGCCTAAAGAAACCCTCATCCAGCATCAATTTGCTTTAGATGAGGATCTTTTTCCAAACTTATTGTTCTCATTTTATCAATTCTTCTCTTCCTCCAGTCTTATTTTAACTCTATGCATGGGCAGTGTTGCTTCATCAGGTTTTAAACTCAATACAATGTTAAAACTTATAGAAGCTTACTTGTCATCTGCACTTGCTTTAAGCCTGAGGTTTCCCCATTTGATATTTTTAAGGCTAATCAGGCTTAAAATTTCACTAACTTGGTAGCTAGACTTTAGATCAAACCTACTGTGGTATATACCAATATACACATCCTGTTGGTCCTCAAAACTTGGTTTTTAAAAGATTGGCACATCCTAGTATTATATCAAGCCTTTTGCAAAAGCCTAATAAAAAGGCTTTTTAAAAAATATATTATACAGATAGCTCTTTTGGGTGCATGTATTTGCTTTCTTCATTTATGGCTTTCCACTGAGACCATGCTCAACATGTGCAGAGTTTTAGATGAGGCCTGTTTGCAGATATTTTATGCAAAAGTATTCTTTCCCTGATTTACCCTTATCTTAAAAGCTTTTTTACCAACTGTATCTTTTTTCTGCAGCATTTTCTCCATAGTCAAACCTTTCTTAGTTGTTCCATAGTCCCTTCCAATGATCACTTTTTTTCTAGTTCAATAACCTTTTCTAAGCCTACCAGGCCAGCATGCCTGATGCTGAGCCTTTTTGAGTTTGGCACCTCTTTGATAGGGTCTGGATAGGTAAGACTTGTATGAGATTTTTATTTCTTCTATACCACTACAGGCTTTCCAAGTATGATCTCACTCTCCTCCCCTTTCCAAAGAAGAGTATTTAGCCCCAGTAGTGATTAGCCTCATTCTATATATTAAATTTTTATGTTTTTAATTATTAAAGTTTTTTTCCAGTATATGCAATCTATTTTATATTTTTATTTTATTATAGTATATCATATTTTTTATTTAATATTTTTTGTTTTTATTTATTATTATTTTACTTTTATTGCTATTAATCTTTATAATACAGATAAATGAACCTAGCATGTGCTTAATTCAAAATCTAGCTACCTTTTGGGACCATCTAGCACTAAAAAACCTAGCTGCCTTGATTTTTAATGATATATATATCTTTAGATAATTTTTTTTATAATAAATGGACATTTTCAAAGCAAGGCTAGCTTGTGCATGTGGTCTGCACTATAAGTGTTACAATATACTAATAAACCTCCTTCCTTAAACTTAGATACCACAGATTGTTTAGCACCATCATATCTTTTATAACTAGTTTTTTGACTAATCATATTCTGATAGGCTTCAGATTGCAACTTGATTAAGGTCTTTGCTAGTTGTTTAATATAATTTTTTGGGCTAATTGCCTTGATTAAACTGAGTACTAATTACAATAATGGGGGTAGAGTGGGCTATCTACTATACAAAAGTCAAAATGGAGAGTGGCCTATGCTGCAGTGGTGTTCAATATTGTATACAAATACAGTAGCACTAATGAAAGTAGCCTATTGCAAAGATGCTATTGCTGCATTTTTGTGCAATAAGCTAATTTGAGTGCCATTCACTCGTTCTATCATACCATTAGTCTCAAAATGGTACAGAGTTGACAACACTCAGTTAATAGACATAAACTCATTAACTGTTGCACCCTCTAGTAAAATTTATACCATTATCTATCAAGATCTTCTGAGGGTATTCATGCTTATAAATAATACTATCCATATTAAACTTGGCAATAGTTAAAGCTCTGATATCTTAAATTGCTTTTACTTCCATCTATCTTATTAAATAGCCTATAGCAACAATTATGTACTTGTTGCCTAGGCTACTTACAGGCAAAAAGCTAACTAAATATTGATATGGTATGCTAGGCCCAGTCAGATTTTATTAAATATATTAAATTTAACTTCATAGACTTTGCAATTTAGTATAAATGATACTTTATAAGTATGTCTAAAATATCAAATTGCATAGATTTTAATAATAACTAGATTAAACTAATTCTAGCATTTTGGTAAATCCTCTATATCTGGCAGCCTTATAGGCTTATATAATAATCTTCATTTAGTCTAGAGATTTTAGAAAATTTTATGCTACCCTTCAGGGCTTAAACTATATAAAACTCTATTCTGAAATTTAATGTCTATTATTGCTTTTTTGATCAACTTTTATACTTCAAACAGCTCATCTTTAAACTTTTAAATAATTAGATTTTCATAAAGCTTATCAATTAAACTGCTTAAAATAGTTACAAAAAGAAGTTACAATAAATCTGCATTTTGATATACAGCTTCAGCTCTATACTTAAATTTATATTGTTATATCTATAATTTCAGAGCCCAATGAGCTAATCATTTTTTAAGGTTAGGGTTAGGGAAGGAAAGGAAAGGAAAGGGTTAGGGTTAGGGGTTAGGTTAGGGGTTAGGGTTAGGGTTAGGGTTAGGGTTAGG
>JAKSZP010002296.1:0-17128 GCA_022478985.1 Massospora cicadina | reverse complement strand
TTTTACATTAACAGAGCCTCCATTCTACATTTTAAGATAAACTGATTAGTAACTAAATGCACATACTTTTCTAATACAAGTGGGCCCAACTAAAAGAGGGGTATTACGGGCTTATGTAGATATATTTCTTTATGAGCCTCTTTTGATTCTTATCATTAAAAAGTCTATTCAATGTAGTTATCAGATTTTTTACTATGCACTAGAAATAATATAATTTATGTACTTCTAATCATATATGAACTGGCTGTTATATGAAGCTATTTATTTTATGAAATTTTACAAGGTTGAGCTATTAAGTATTAACTACAAAGGATAATGATAATATATAGTTTATTGATAAATTTATATTGAAATAAGATTGCCTGAAAATATCAAAACCAAAAACTTATGTCTAAAATTATATAAATATAGAATCGATATGTCCAGGGCAATTAACTATTCTTAAAATCCGCCGATATCGGCATTTGTAGCAGCTTGCCCTTGAGAGCCGATAATTGAACCTTGTCCCTGACATTGGTTTTTGCCTTTAAACCCAGGAATGAATTTTCCAATAATGGAACTGAGGAACCCAAATTTACTAGGTTTGCAAGTTTGTCCATTGCCACCATTCAAGGGATTTCCATTGCCACCATTCAAGGGATTTCCATTGCCACCATTTAAGGGATTTCCATTGTTTCCATTGCCACCATTCCAAGGGCCTCCGTTATTTCCATTGCCGCCATTAGAAGGATAGCCATTGTTGTGACAGTTTCCTCCATATGGACAAGGGCTTGGGTATCCATCGTTATATTCGGGTTCTTTATAACCTGGGGTGGGAGTGGAAACAACTAAAGTTGAAGCCAAAGAAGTCAACAAAATGATGCTATTGAATTGTACCATGTTTATGATTATTTTGTTTAATTGCCCCTTGCTTTTATACTTGGATTCACAACGATGAACGAATATGAGCTCGCTAAATTGTCAAAATTCGGTTAAGGCACGTTGCACTAACCTTATATTCATTTTGCTTTAAATTAGTACAGAAACTAACCACGCTTATGGTTTCAGTCAGTTGTTATTGTTTCAGTTATCTTTAATTTACAGTTCAAAAACCGAACTCAGTTTGAACAAACCCTGTTCGGCTATTGGAGCCTCGTTTACGGGATTAATGAGTTCGACTGTTAGCGTTAAACTGCCCGCTTAAAGGAGTAGTTGAAACGAGTTATTTTTGTTGCAAAATATAACCAATTAACAATAACAATAAACCCATAGTCAGTTATTCTTTAAATTTGTTTGCCACTATATTATCATTTATATATCACCAAATCTGGCATAGACAACTTAGCTATAGTTTGTTTGAAATTTGGTTACTTTAGCGTCAAGAGGTTATAGTTTAGTATTAATATTTCTAAGGATAAGATATCTTTAGTTTTAAAGAAAACTTATCAATTATTATAAGCTAAAGATATCAAAAAAGCAGATCATATCAAAACTATCATTTCACTCGTTATCCAATTTATCTTGAAAACTCCTCATATGGCTTTTAATCATTTCTTATCAATTTTTACAGATAAATTTTAGTATAAATAGCTTCCTCAAAATCATTGATAAAATAGTTCAAACTCATTATTATTTCCGATGTATTAATTTTATACTTTTATTACTATACAGGCACCTAAATTATACCAGATTGCACAAGTGACCTACTGTTTGTTAATTTTTACGTTTAGTTCCTTGGATACTTTATGTGTTGTTTGCACTCCTAGTCATCGTTCATTTAAAAACCTCAACTCCATGATTATTATAAAAATTAGTCTTAGTAATAGGTTATTTTATTAAAGTCTTATAATTGATTTAAACTATCTGCAATTAAAAGTGTTATGACATAAATATAATACCATATTTAGAATATCCTATTTTCTAGGTTGATCTGATTTTAAAAACACTAATGTACTATATATCTAAAATATATATAATTGTTGGATATATCATGATTCAATAAGATTCAAGTTAGCAGCGCTTTGATGTAAATGCTTCTTGAAACAAAGGATTAAAAAAACTACCTTTTAAACAAATTCATATTTTCATATTATGAAAACACTTATATTTTATTTTAATGAAGTTATCATAGAAAAGTACTAGTTAAACTTTATATGCAAAGACATTTTATTTGTATATTCATCTGCATTAAGAATAATAAAATTTACCATCTAGTACTAAAAAAAGAATAATAAAATTTATTAGGAAATAATGTATGACTTCTTAGAAAAAGCAATAAGTGTGGAAGAATTTACTTCAAGTTTTCCTATAAAAAGGGCCATTATTATATTATGAAAAGTATTATAAATTTTTCCCATCTCTATCCTCAACTTATATAGCAATCTTTGTGCTAAAATAATAAAGCTTTAGTGTAGAAAATCCTCAACAGAATTACCAAAAAAGACAATATAGTTCCTTTTGTCCCAATTTTGTTTTGAACTCAATTTCCTGTGAAGAACCTTGGTTTAATCATTAGTATTGTTTTAAAATAATAAAAAATAATAAGTTTTAAAATTTCGATGGTTGGGCAGATGATGGAACTTTAAGGGAGGAGCGCAACTCATTTTGAAATTTTTTCAAAGAGTTTATAAATATTTAAGAAATACATCAATGTTGCACCCATCATTCCAATCAATCCCCATGTTTTCAATAAATGTTGCATTTTGACCCTTTACTCCATAGTGCAAACCTTGAAAATATTCTCAACCTGGAAAGTTACTACCACAGTTGTCATATCTCAGGAACAGTGCAGATTTCACTAAGCTCTGATCCCTTTAAATAGGCCAGTGATCTCACTTGTGAGGGTATTGGCCTATTTGTTTTTTTTCCACTTTATTTACAAAATAAAAGTTGCTAAATTATGGAATCAATTTTGCCATCATCTAAGCATACCATGTTGCTCAGCACATGTTGAAGCTGCCTTCAAGCCACCTCAAATTAGTTATTTCCTTTATCAATTAGAGGTCTTCAGGGCCATAATAATTTCAGTTTATTGGTCAATTGGTTTTTAAAGGAACTTCAAGTTTGTGACCAGAGATAAATTAGCTTTCCTAGTCTTTAAAATTAAAATATAAAATTGTTATTGCAATAATAAAGTAATAGATAAGAGTTTTTTAGTTTCAGCTTAATCATTACATATACCTATACTATGTATTATAATCTATATAATAAGATAGTTTCTTTAAATTTAAGACTTACTAACTTTCTTACATCAAAAACTTTTAATAAACAATTTTAACAATCTTATATAAAAATTTTATACAAAAAACAGCTATAATTTTTTACTATAGCTTATAATAATAGTAAGTTATGGCAAAAAGTACTTCTTACTTAACATACCATACTAGAAAAAAATTACTTGGATAAATTTTTTTATAATTTTGTGCTAATTCTGTCCTTTAGAGAATAAGAATGTTTTAATAAACTTTACATCAACAATTTTTTTACTATGCAAATATTTATATATTTTAAAAAGTTAGATGAAATCACTATCTTAATAAAAGTTGTATACCTCAACATAATTACTCATATAGAAAGTTGTCAATTCACATTATATTTTTATATTGGAAAATGTTGATATATCCATACTGGAATAATGATTGATTTGGTTACTTTGTTCAATCTTTAGCATTAGCAACCTATAAAAAAAAGTAAATAAGATCTTTTGTATTGCAGATACCATCAAAAATAGCTACAACCATTATCTCTCCTTGTGAAAGAATCAATGAAATAAATTTATAAGATCTTTGGAACAACCTTCAAGGATTTTAAGAGCACACTACGCAAGTTTTATTATGTTTAAAAATACTAGTGAGTAGAATAACACTCTGACCAATCTGGGGGTATTTTGATGGATCATAGAACAACATATCAATTTTTTTATAAAAATGGTTTTTATTACTACATAATTGAAATATGGTTATATATCTAGATATTTGCTTAGGTAATAAGTTTAATAAAAAGATGACTATCTCAGAAGAATCACATGCCAATTTTTTGTAAGGTTATGTCATAAATCCTTGAAAATAAACATAAAGTTAGCTATAATACTTTTAGGTAATAATATCAAGTAAGCTACTCAACATTAACATAAGGCACCTTTAAGATGAGTTGAAATGGTTTTGATCAAGTGAGAAAAGTTATTCCAACCAGATACTTTCAAAAGTGCAATTATTATTAAAAATTTGTGCATATTGGGACAACATAAGACCTAACATCATAATCATAAAGCTACCGCCTAGATATTAGTCAAATGATTCAATCCACAGATTTTTACCTTTCCATGCTTTCATTTTTAATCCAGGGTTTAACCTAAAGTATAGATAGGATTCTTCCAAAGAATCTATATAACCTTTTTATAAAGATGTTTAGTTGTTAAAATGACATATAAAACTTATGATCAATCATGATAGTATACTCTTAATCTCCTATGCTGTTCTTCAAAATGGCATAAGCTTTACTTTCCTAGTATTAAGTGTTTTTGCCTTTCCTTAACAAAAAAACTGAGTACTGCACATATTGTTAGTACTAGTCCTTCAAGGATTTAAGGCATAGCACCAAGCAAGCATCCTTCAAAATCAAAAGTTTTACAGGGTGTTACTCACTACAGAAGGTCATATTCATTTAAAATATAGAAAAAACCAATCACAAAAGATGAAAGATATGCCTTTCAGTAGTATCACTACTGAGTAAACAACAGGAATGGTGATGATGTTGACTGTGATGGCTGAAGGCCACAGATAAATTTTTCTATTACCTCCAAGGGTATAAAATTATTATATAAGCAGTTAATATTCCAAAGATAGCATAGATAAATTGTGTCTACATGGTTTTTAAATAATCTTCTTCAGTAGTAAAATACAGAATCACCCAAAGAATTAAATAAATTAAAGATGATTAATTTGTTGATGAATAGAAGTTCTTAAGATGCAACTAGATAATAGAAGAAGGGAATGACTTAGTGAAGCTGGCCAAGATATACTTCTCTATGGGGCAAGTATAACTTTGTGAGCTCTGAATTAAGGCAACTAGCTAATTCATTAAGAAAGTGGTATTATTTTTTTTTTAGTACTAGATGGTCCCAAAAGAAAGTGGTATTATAATATAGCAAATCTATAAAAAAAGATATAAAAACACTGTGAATTTATAAAGTAAATCAATTACTATAGTATAGAGAACAGACTTGATGTCATTAGTGCTTATTAATTAATTTAACATTGAATTAGACCTCATAAGTCATCTAAGCCCAAATTCAACCTTGAATGATGATTCCAAATTTACTAAGCTCAACAATATCAATTAGTCAATATATTTATTGTTTTGGTCATATGGAGCCAGTTCTCAACTTCATTTATCATTTCATTAGATAAATTTTACAAACGCAAATGCTGATGTAAATCACTTTTTATCAACTACATTGGAAGTATCTTTAATAAGTCAATGGGGTTGTTCCAAGACCTGTTAACAACCCTGTTTTTACCAAATTTAGGATGTTTTATCTCAGGAAAAGGGGAACAATTGTGAAACTACCCTCTACTTTTAGTAATGGTTTCACTCCACCAGATGGGACTTCCAGGAAAGCATAGTTCTAATGAGGGATAGATAGCTTCATTTTATTAGTAATAGATAGGTTTTACAATGGGCTAACTGCTTTTAAAAAAGTTGATTAAAGTCTTCAATAAGGTCAAGACATTGACACAATCTTGATCTAAAAACTAACTGTTCTATCTCCTTAAAACCCTTCCAGGAAACCAGGTATTGTGACTGATGACAATATATGTGGTGAGCCAAGATGACATCAATTTTATATTCATTTCTTGTACATAATAACAGTGTTAGGATAAGTTGGCATGGATACAGAATAAGGAGCCAAAATACATTTATGGATCACAGGGAACACCTTGATGGAAAGCAAGAAATCAGTTTTTATATTCAATGGACACAATTTTATTAAGATCTTTAAGTAACCCACTCTTCTGTAGACTCAACATCTGACATGGCTGCATAAGGTGAATATTCTTAGCATTTGCCATTCCAGATCACCAGGCTTATACAATGGTCCTTGACAACTTTCTTTATAAGAATACCTTTATACAAACTTATACCATTCACCAGATGCTCCATAACCTTCTGGTAATTAGCTTAAAGTTCCTTGAAACGCTGATTTTCTGCCACCACATATAGTACTAGGCCAAAGACCTAAGTTAAAGCTTTGGATACACCATAGTTGGCAAAAAGGGGGAACACTACTGTAGAGGCGTGGACCATACTATTTGATTTGAACTGGGACAAGGGGAGGTGCAACGCCAAACTGTTCTTCATGGCGTTGGTATAGCTTCTCAGGAACAGCTCCAGACTTAGGTTTACTAGCTCTGTTTTGCCATCTGACTGAGGATGGAAGGCAATTAGTATGGCAAGGGCAAAAATAAAGCAGCAAAAGAAGAGCTTCCCAGAATTGGGCATTAAGCTGAAGCTAATCAATATCAATTTTCTTTAATTTCCCATGTCAGCAGAAGATCTTGTCAATTAACAGCTGTATGGTCATCACAGAGGTGATGGTGATATGACATGTAATAAAATGACTCATCTTGGTGAAAAAATCCATCATGGCCATAACAGCATCAAAGCCTTGTGGGTTAACAACTCACCCCCACAATCCACTGAAACTGAGGTCTAAGGACTTTCCATCTCATGAAGAGGGAAAAAAGGCATGCGGTTTTTTACAACTGCTTTGGTCCAAATACATATGAGGCAAGCCTTGGTAAAGCGCATCAACTCAGCTGGAAATCCCTTCTGTCAGATTCTGGTGGTTGATTCAAGTATAAACCTTCAACAACCATCATATTGGGCTGATTATCCTTTCAACGCTTGAGCTAACACCTATACTCTCACCTCAAAAGCCTATTGCAATTATATATAATGTGGACTAAATATCTCAATGGTAATTTGATCAAGTATTTAATCATAGCACTTAGGCCAAATATGCTCACATATTATGGCTGATTTCCTATGCATCAAATCTTGGCAATTGGTCCCAATTATCAGGAACACAATCAACTAGCTTGTATACAAAATCATTTGGGACTGACCCAAAGTTAACATCTGAAAATCCCATGGACCATCAGAAAAACGAAAAACGTAATAAATTTTCTGCCCTAGGGCAAAATTTGTATGTTGGTCCGCGTAGTCAGCACAATAGCACTTACATGGACCGCCCAAAAGAGAGTACCTAATGCTATCAAGGGAGAGGCCTTCTGAAGACCCAATTAGGGGTACATCATTTACTTCAATCAAGGCAAGAATTTCACAGAAGGTGTATTTTGTCAGCAGTATGACAAAACTTAAATCCAAAAGGTTCTAGGACAATTTTGCATGCTTTTATCGCAATTTTGTACCTGAAATCATCCCAATTATGAGATTATTTTGCCATTAATAAACCTAAGAAAATTCTCAGTCATATCAGTTCAAGGGCCAAAATGAGGTGGTAAAATATCTGTGAATTTTTGTGCTCAGATGTGGCCAGAAGATTCCCTAGAGGTATAAATACTGGCGCCTGGCCTAATGACTGATCATCTAATAAATAGCTTATAATAAAAGTTATATTTATTCATCTCTTTCAGGTTTTCTTATTGAATCCTTTCTTTGAAGAAAATAGTTGACAAGCTGGAAATGCCTAATCCACAGCTTGTATATCTACCTGCCTTGGAAGAAGTTCCCAAACATGAAGGAAAAATTACACCCAAGATCATCCAGAAGAGTCAGGGCGATTATAATAGGCCTAGTGAGTTTTTGAATGGTCTGAATACTATAGACTACAGGCACTATCAAGGATCAATCACCAGAATTTTGACCCAAATGGATGTGCAGGATAACAATAAACAAGCAAGCGATCCTCATTTTTCATAATTGGTGCTCACTCAAAATTGGTGCTCACTCAAAACTGGTTACACTCTCCAAAATGGGTTCCTATAACTAATTCCTGGCAGAAACGGCCAGATGTGAAAGCAACAATGAGATGGAAACTAGCAACAAAGAAATCTCAGATTATTTTAACACCAGCTACCAAGGCTTTGAAGTGAGTACTTTCAGGGAAACTGGAGCGCAGGAGGTCGCTGGAGGGAAAGACACAGGCCAAAAGTGATACAACAAGGCCAAGTGACCCAACGAAATGAAGAGACGTCCTAAACGGTCAGTATTATATTTCCATATAAATCTTTGGAGCAAAACGCACACCAAACTGGCCACAACCATCAGGGACAAGAGGCCCTGGGAGCTGGGAAGGGTGGCGTAGGATCCAAGGCAAAGGCCAGAAAAATAGGAGGAGGCGGAGCCAGCGGAATAGGTGGCGGAGTGGGTGGAGGGCTCACATACAACAGGGGGTGCAAACCAGAGCGGAAAATGAACTCCAGCCATCATAGATCTTTGGAAAAGTATATTTTTTTGTTCAAGAAAACAAAAAGTATACAGGAAATTGGCCCAAAAATTCCTAGACTTTATTAGGGTGATCAGAATATTTGAGAAAAGCAAAGCCTTTATCATTTTGGGACTTAATTTATAGGGGGTTGCTTCACGAAGATTCCAGTGGTTATTGGAATTTGATATGAGCTACAAATTCGTCATTTTTCAACAGAATCAAAATTTTTCGAATTTGGCCAGATTTTGTAACCTCATATCTTGGATTTTCTGGGTCTTGAGTTAGATTCCCACCTGGGCTTTTGCCTCAAATAAGCCGTTTTCCTCAGCCCTGGCTGGCAAAGCCAAAACCCATTTTTTGTCAATGACCTTAGATAGGTCATTGGTGACCCTTAGGGGTTCTGGTCTCTGCCCCAAGGGCTTATTGGACTTGGCTTTAGAAGGGCGGTTAATTCCAGGAAATATGTCACTAGCTGTGACAGAAGTCTTCTACTCCCTGTATCTTATCACAGTGGGGAGAGCTCATGCAGATACAACCAACTCAACTAATCTTATATCTTCAAGCATAAAAGCTATGCTGGAAACCCTATATCAGGGTTTTAGGATTGGTACTTCACAAATTGATCCCTCCTTCAGCCTTTTCTACTACCTTAAGGATCAGGCACTCAACCCCCCTCAGGTTGGGACCATCTAGTACTAAAAAATAAAAAAAGGATCATGCACTCAAGATGAAGATATATATGAAGTACCATGACGCAACCATGGCATCTCTTGCCAGACGTCTCACAGACAGTCAAGCAACTGACGTATTTCTGGTTAACTTTTTTCAACCCTAATTAAGAATACCCAGCGAATCATTGCTAGACAAAATCTGGAAATCATGAAAATCTACTGTGTGCAAGGGGAGGAACAATCTTTTTGAAATGCCCTACTTGGTTTAGCTAAATTCCAGCTTTGCTGAAGTCTGAAAGGCAACTGTTAATAATATGGGACTCGCCAATGAAGCTCATGGGAGATTAAACACCCTTCAAGGAGCTTCTGAATGAAGGAATCCCAAAGATAGCTGCAGAAGTTCTGGCCCACTATGGGCTATCACAAGAATGGGTACAAACCATGAATAACCGCTTTTGAAAACTGGAAAGCCATTTGGATTACCTATTGTCTCAATAAAAATGACTTGCCATAAATGCCACTTTGGGCCAAAGAGATCATCTGGAGCTAAATGAAAAAGTTGATGAATTTGAAGTGTATGTTTGGGCCAATCTGGATACTATCACCAAAAACTTTGAGGACCTTTCAGAAAAACCAGCCGTCCCAAATAAGGATGAAGAGGATGCCCAGATCAAAGAGGAATTTTCTAAAATTTAGACTGCGGTGTCAAGATTGCATGCCAGAGATACTGTAATTACTCAGGAAAATTGGGAACTCAGAATGCAGTTATCAACTGCAAATTCCTGAGAAGACATTATGGACAAAGGTATAAAAAGTATAACAACAACCAAACTTTAATCAAATAGGAGTATGAAAACCTTAAAGAAGAATTAAATCCCTCAAAAAGCAAAGCTGCTAGTGCTAACCCAGCTTTGATAAAAAAGAAATAGGAAAAAGCTCTACTTTTTTGGCCAAAAAACAACTTGGAAAAGTAACTAAGGGGCGAATTCCGGCGTTGTAATCCAGTAATTCAGAGATCAATATCATGAAATTGAATCATTGGAAGTTAACTCTGATGCAGAAACTGATATTTTGAACATCCGTTCTATGCCTAGAGTCCTAGCATCAATCCCAACTCCAGATACTTCCCAACGGGAAAGTGAGCTGATTATGGGTGATGATACACTGAGCTGTCCAAGAAGAAGTACAACCTCTATGCCCAAAATAGGATGAGATGACTCAAAACCCCTGAATTTACCAAAGTTAATAATGATGGAAACATACACTCTTTCCTCAAGTTATTTATAAAAGCAATGAGAGGAGCATCAGACCATAAAAAAGGATCAGTACTGATTAGCTCACTTGATGCCCATAGCTGTGACCTTGTTATGTCCTATTTGGGCGACGATTGGTCCTATATGGATGCCAAAATTGCAATAACAAAAGAGTTTGAAGGGCCTGAGAAACTAGAAACCTGAAAAAGAGAGCTTCTTGATATTGAATTTAAACAGAATGAGACTATTAAGGACTTTGCAGATAGATTCTTCCATAAGGCACAAGTTCTGCATGGGTGCAATGCAATAGATAAGTTTGATGCCAAGTTTGCAATGGAGCATGCGATTATGCCCTTCCATGAACTGCACAATGTCATGTTGCATGCGTTCAATGAAAGCTTGGAAATCCAAGAGCTTACCAATTACTTGAGAAGCTGTTCCCTTAATTTCAATACTCCTAATTGGGCCAAAGATCAACAAAAATCCCTCTTTATGGGCCCAAAAATCAACTCAATGTCTGACCAGGGGAAAACTTTCCAAATTACAAACCAAAAATTCGAGAAAAAGAATCAAACATGGCTAATCACTTGTCACAATTGTGGTCAAAGAGGGCATTTTGCTATACAATGCTACAGACGGTCTTAACAAAAAGCCTGGGGGCAACTTATCTCTAGAAATCAACATTGACAACGAGGCAGGAAAAGAGCAGGTGGAGTAGAGGCAGAATGCTTTAACTTTACTGATTTTCAACCCATTCCACCTGACCCTGATGAGCTCTTTAGGGCCGATGAAGTTGCTAAAGATAACCTCCACCATATTGTAGCTAATGATGTCATGTTGGTCACTACTTGGGCCACAGTAAAAGCAACTAAACCTTTAAAAAATTACCAAAGAAGCATGAGCTGAAGTATCAAAACCCTATGCAATGCAGATTATTGATCAGGGTTTAGACCTCCAAACCAGATGTTTGACTGACTACCTAAGCTTAACAACGTTCAAGTTGCCATACTCATGAAGACCTTAGCAGATAACTTCCCAGATATTTGCTCAAGCCTGAAATAACACTTGGAATCGGGCAGCAATCACAGCATTCATATGATAAATACCTCTGAAAACTATTCTGAATGTAATTATGTGGACATAGCGTTAAATAAGGTGTGAGTACAGGCTATTGTTGATAGTGGAGCTCCTATCAATATAGTCAGAACAAAGTTGGTTAAAAAACTGAAAATTGCGCCCAATGTTGCCCACTGTCAGAAATATTGATCAGCTGGAGCGCATACAACCAAATCGCTGGGTGCATACAGTACCCTAACACTCAGATTTGGATCCATTATAGTAACAGCACCTGCCATAATGTTGCCAAAATACAAACTATGATCTCCTAATTAGGACTGATTTCCTAAGATACGGAGTTGGTACCAATCACAAGGACAATACTATCACCATTCTTGGCCAGGATATTCCACTTTATTATAACCGTGACAAGGCTGTTGAGAAAAAGAAACCCATACTATTCATAAATCTGGCCTACAAAGATGGAGTCATCCCAATTGAGTATTCCAAAGAATGGTCAAAGGTAAAACCACTACCCACACAGATTGATGAGTCAAATGGCATTCCACTTTGATCAAATAAGACCATCACTATACCATCTAGATAACAAGTAATTATCCTGATGGGACTAACAATTAATATCCTGAAAGGACTTTATGGTAAATTTATATCAACCATGGTTGAAATCTCAATTTGAACCATACAATGCCCCTGGTATTCTCATTCCAGGCCACAGAGAAATATATAATATATGTGCAAACCTGCAAAATTGGCCCATCTCCATCAGGCGACACCAAACAATCATTTTCTGCATCTGTTCCATACCACAGAAATTCACTCATTCCATGAGTTCAGAACTTTAGTTGAATTAGGGCTCCCCAATAAGGACCAACTCAGCATAAATAATGTTGTCCCTATGGCCGATTTAAGCAACCTAACCAGCTCTGAGAAAACCCAAGCTCAGGAGTTATTCTTTAAGTATTGGGATTATTTGCACAAGACGATTTTGACTTGGGATGTGCTAATGGTGTCACCCACAAAATTGATACTGGAGATCATAAACCTATTTGATTACGCCCAATTAGCTAATCAAAATCATCAAAAGAAGCAGTATACAAGTAAATTAAGAAACTCCTCAATCATGGCATGCTAGTACCTTCAAAAAGTCCATGGACAGCACCAATTTTAATAGTAAATAAAAAGGATGGAAGCAACTGAGTAGTCATTGATTATTGGAAATTAAACAACATCACAAAGAAGGACTCATACCCACAGCCACAAATTCAATGATGCCTTGGATAGGCTAGGGGCGCAAAGAACTTCTTGCCAATGTACCTTATCAGTGGATATTGGCAGATAGATATTCCAAAAGAGGAGCGTGAGAAATGTGAAAATATAACCCAAGAGGGCCTATTCCAGCTGATGAGAATGCCTCAAGGGCTCTGAAATGCCCTGGCTATGTTCCAACGAGCAATGGACACAATACTGGGCGATTTGAAATTGTCATGTGTACTAGTGTACCTTGACGATATCAACGTTTTCAGCCGCACTTTTGAAAACCAATTGGAACATTTAGAGGAGGTTTTCAGAAGACTAGCTGCTGCAAACTTAAAAATCAAGCCCAGAAAATGTCAGTTTTTCAAAGAACAACTGGAATATCTCAGATTTGTGATTGATAAAGTGGGTCTTTGGCACCAACCCTCTAAGCTGGATGCCATTTCCAAAATGAAATGACCCAAATCCAAGCATGATATTCAAGTAAACTTAGGCATGATTGGGTACTATTGCTGATTTATTGCCAACTTTGCACAACTTGGAGAGCTACTTTTCTATCTGTTTTAAATAAGGTCCCATTTGACTGGACTCCAGCTTGCCAGGATGCATTTGACCAACTCTGATAGCCCTATTAAGCACACCTGTACTTCAATACCCAGACTTTGATCATGAATTTATTGTCCAAACTGATGCATCCTGATCAGCAGTGGGGGCCATGTTATCCCAAGTTGTTGAAGATTGTGAAGAACATCCAGTTGCCTTCACTAGTCGGACCTTAAACGTTCACAAAATGAACTAAACGGTGACAGAGTGAGAGTGCTTAGCCGTCATATATGCTTGCAAGCAATTCCAGGTCTACCTTTATGGAACTCATTTCAAAGTTGTTTCCAATCATGCTTCCCTAAGCTGGTTAAACAACCTAAGAGAACCTGAGGGCCAATTAGCCCGCTGGGCACTAAAGCTTCAAGCTTATGACTACACCATTGAGCATCAAGCTGGGGCAAAACACCAAAACGCTGACTGTCTATCACAACTACCCACTATTGAAACACTTAGTCAGGCCGCTGATGAGTTATTTATGAAAAATGATCAGCGGAGAGTATCAAGATGAGCCCAAATCCATCCAAAAAATATTATTGGATCTACGAAAATATACAACTATTGAAAATGGGATGCTTTACAAGATTATTGAGGACAAAAAGTACATTTTCCCAAGACCATCGGCCTGGACAGACCTAATAATGGCAGCGCATAAGGCCATAGGGCATGGAAGATTCAATAAGACAAAAAGAGCATCTGAAGCAATCCTACTACTTGAAGTTAATGCATTTTGACATCCAAGAAACGCCAGAATGCTGTGCAGAGTGCCAAGGCAAAAAACTGTTCTGAAAAAGCACATCTTACCACCTTGTTTAGCCCAACTTTGCCTGGAACACTGTATCTATTGACATTGTTGCCCACTTTCAACAAGCAATATGAAGGCCAAGTACATAATCAGTGCCATTGACCACTTAACCAAATGGGTTGAGGCCAAGGCCATTTGGGAAGCTGGAGCAGCAACCACTGCCAAGTTCTTCCTTGAAAACATCATCCACAAACATGGATGTCCATAGGTTATTCTGATTTATCAGAACCAACTTTATCACCTATGTCCTTGCCAAGCTCAATCAACTAATGGGAGTACAAGGTGTGCTTTCTTCCCCCTATCATCCCAAAATTAATGAGACTGTTGAGAATGCAAACGGGACGTTGGTGAACATTATCTGGAAATCAACCTTGGCTAAACCATCCAAACGGAGTACTCATCTAAGTTTGGCAGCCTTTGCCTACAACATCTCCTATCATTTATCAACCAGGATGTCTCCGTTTCAAGTGTTATATGGTAGACACCTGGCCCTACCAAGGCTGCTATATTTGGCCCTAGAGGATCCTGGCAAAAAAACTTATCCTCATTACATTGAGAAGCTTGAGGATGCTTTAATCAAGCTACAAGATCAAGCCTTTGACACCAGTTTTGCTGAGAAAAAGGCCCAACATCAAATTGGACTTTGAGAATCGCTACCCACTGGCCAAATTTGAAGCTAATGAGGAAGTTCTATTTTGCAACACCCACAGATTGGCCAATTAAAAAAGTTAGATCATATCTGGGTTGGGCCATTCAAAGTGATTGAGAAAACGTCTAAATTCATATACACAATCATGGATATTAGGACCGGCCAAATATACAACTGAGTACATGCAAAATTCCTAAGAAGGTTTGATAAGTGGGCCAATTAAGAAAAGAAAAATTTAAAAAATAAAAAAATAAAAAAACACAAAATCACAAAAACAAAAAAAAACAAAAAAAAACAAAAAAAAACAAAAAAAAACAAAACAAAATTTATTTTTATAATAGTTTTATCTTAATTAATATCTTAGTTTGCACATGAGGTAGGGTAGAGGATCCAACCTTAAAATTGATGAGCGTTTGGGCCAAAATTAACAATAAGAGGATCAGAGTTTTGACTCATCAGGCGTTTGGGCCAGAGTTAACAAATAAAAAACCCAACTCCATGCTCATTGGGCGTTCAGGCTGATAATAACAGACCAACAAAGGCTAATTAGGAAGCTTAGGGCTTATGTTCAAGTCAATATGGGAAAATGTCAGATTATGGTGGTTAATTCATTAATAAAAATTCAACAACCATCAGATTGGGCTGATTATCCTTTCAACGCTTGAGCTAACACCTATACTCTCACCTCAAAAGCCTATTGCAATTATATATAATGTGGACTTTATATCTCAATGGCAATTTGATCAAGTATTTAATCTTAGCACTTAGGCTGAATATGCTCACATATTATGGCTGATTTCCTATGCATCAAATCTTGGCAATTGGTCCCAATTATCAGGAACACAATCAACTAGCTTGTATACAAAATCATTTGGGACTGACCCAAAGTTAACATCTGAAAATCCCATGGACCATCAGACAAACGAAAAACGTAATAAATTTTCTGCCCTAGGGCAAAATTCGTATGTTGGTCCGCGTAGTCAGCACAATAGCACTTACATGGACCGCCCAAAAGGGAGTACCTAATGCTATCAAGGGAGAGGCCTTCTGAAGACCCAATTAGGGGTACATCATTTACTTCAATCAAGGCAAGAATTTCACAGAAGGTGTATTTTGTCAGCAGTATGACAAAACTTAAATCCAAAAGGTTCTAGGACAATTTTGCATGCTTTTATCGCAATTTTGTACCTGAAATCATCCCAATTATGAGATTATTTTGCCATTAATAAACCTAAGAAAATTCTCAGTCATATCAGTTCAAGGGCCAAAATGAGGTGGTAAAATATCTGTGAATTTTTGTGCTCAGATGTGGCCAGAAGATTCCCTAGAGGTATAAATACTGGCGCCTGGCCTAATGACTGATCATCTAATAAATAGCTTATAATAAAAGTTATATTTATTCATCTCTTTCAGGTTTTCTTATTGAATCCTTTCTTTGAAGAAAATAGTTGACAAGCTGGAAATGCCTAATCCACAGCTTGTATATCTACCTGCCTTGGAAGAAGTTCCCAAACATGAAGGAAAAATTACACCCAAGATCATCCAGAAGAGTCAGGGCGATTATAATAGGTCTAGTGAGTTTTTGAATGGTCTGAATACTATAGACTACAGGCACTATCAAGGATCAATCACCAGAACTTTGACCCAAATAGATGTGCAGGATAACATAAACAAGCGGGTGATCCTCAGATTTTCACACCTTCCAACTATAAGAACAGTAGATCAACTCCACAGTCTTATCCTTTCCAGGATGACCTAATTTAGGGGAATCATGATGCGCTTAAATGTCATCTTCACACAAGCGACCAGGGGGAACCCACCACAGACCTTGATGGATAATAATTTCTTCTAACATTTTATATTCTTAACAAAGGGGAGCACCCTCCTTAGCATAATGTCCTTAATTCTTACATATCTCTCATCCAGAGTTTAATTTAGATGTACACAGATTAATAAGCCTGATCTTCAGGCATGGTGGACACCAAAAGAAATTATAAAAAGTTTTAGTTGAAAATGAACAACTACTCAATCAGGGGGAATAAGAACAATTATTGTGCGCAGCCACCAATTCAGGATCAGGTGTGTATGTGGGGCTGTGAGAGAGGGCATATGATAATAAATTGTTACATTTTAAAAAATACATATCTAAAATCAACCATAGACAAGGTCTCTAACCACCAAGCCTGATGAGGGGTAAGTTTTCTTAGGATAATGATATTATAATAATTCTCAGTGGAGATCTTTCTTTTGCTTTGATTACTTAATTAATCAAATTTAATTTTAAAAAAAATAGCAGTTTTATGCTCATCCACTTTTTCACCCACGCCACGCCACTCCAAGTCCATGTCAATGTGATTATTAGCTGCTGCCCCTATGTGGGGCAGCAGT
>JAKSZP010002295.1:0-17185 GCA_022478985.1 Massospora cicadina | reverse complement strand
AGTAGTTGGTGGAAAGGCATGAATTGAGCTGCTCAGTAATATTCTTATTCTCCTGAAACAACACTGTTTGCGCCTGAAGTAAGGTATCCAAAGCAAGCTTCAGTTCCCCATAGTGAGTTATTTTGACCACTGGGGTAGTACCTCATCAGAGAAAGCTGGTTGTGTCATAAGTACCATTGATGAAGTTGTAATTAATTGATCAATGGGCTCCCTGTAGTGAGCACCACTGTTAATTCTTGGTGTTTGGGCTTGATTCCACCGAGTTGGTTTTGCATAGGGTATGAGCCACTGAGCAACCAAATCAGATGTTATGATGATCACCGACTTATAATAAAACTTAATAAAATATGTATGGAGCTATCGCCCCTTATTTTGCCTTTATTTTAATATAAATTGCATACTTATTTGTGCAATCCTCTTTCTTCTAAAAAAACCTCTCCCTTTTCTCTCTTCCAAAAGACTCTTTATACCTTGGTTCCCCAGCCGGATTTATCCTCACCTTGGTAATCTTCTATTCTACTTCTCTTTTTTCAAATTACTCTCATTCATATTAAATCTCGGCATAAATCCTCTCAATTCGCCAAATGCCTCATTCTGAAGTGCTTAAATTACCAGTACCTTTTCAATTCCAGCATCTTCCATCTATTTCGCCATATTGACTTAGGGCTTATCATCCAGTCATATTGGAATCGCGACAACCCCAGATCTACCTCCTTATGCTGCATGCTGCTGATGCCCCAACCCCTATGCTGTCCACCATGGTCCGCCAGCTAAGTGGGCGTCAGACAAAGGTTTCCTCTAAGCTTCCTTACCTTCTGATATGGCTTCTCAGGCTTTTAGCTGAGGTGCCATATTAGAAATTTTTATTTTCTAATAATCTCTTTGTTTGGCCCATTTGCAAATAAAGATTCATGGCGGCTCCCCCTGCTTGGATTAAGCACCACTAGTGCTAAAAAATATTAAAAGTGAAAGTGTAATTAACAGTAACAGTAATGAATAATCAGACTTTTTAATTCATATTTTTGAAGCTTTGTTATTGTCAGAGCTGGATATCCTTTCTTTGGGAGATGAGGGAGAGTGAGCTTGTATGAGTGTAGCCCAAGGAAGTGTGATTGAGGGATAAATGCAATTTTTCGTACAAGTCTTGATTGTTAAGACACTGCCAAAGATGTGCTTAACCTAAGAAGACTCATCACCAAGCGCGTTGGTCTGGCTGACTGAGAAAGGGCCATTGAATCAGAGGAATCGGCCATTGGAATTGACTTTGGAACAGGTGAGAGAGGTACACTTGGGGGAGAAAGACATGGAAAGAAAGATACAATTGGAGAGAAGGCTTTTGAGACAAGGATAGACTAAGGAAAAAATAATTTTGCTCAAAACATTTGTGAGCAGGCTTCATATAACACTCTGCCCATGTAAGGCATGGTTTTTGTGGGAAAGGTTTTTAAAGAAGTAAACGCATGCACCAAGTAGAGCCATCTGGTGAATATACCTTTCAGGAAGCTCCTTTGACATGATTTAGCAAATGGCGCGGTGGATCAAAGATATGACAATCTTTAAAAACAATTCTTGGCCCAACGGAACATGAAAGTCAGTACAAACTGTCTTTTGAGCACACCATAGTCTAGCAACAGAGTCAGCAAAGAGTAGAGCCTGGTTGGCTTTAAGGGATTGACTGGAGAAATATTGTTGTTGGATGCAAGTGAAGAAGCCATATAGTCTTTCAAGAGTTCAGACACTGATTCAATAGCAATACTTGAAATGTCTCACAGCCTGCACAAATTGAATAAATAATGGCTATATGAAGGGAAGAGTTGAAGCAGCTTAAAAAGGAAATTAGGGTATTTTTACTATCTGATAAAAATTGATACTGAATTAAAAAACCTACTTTGAGAGGCCATGGGGCCACAAAGATTTAGGGAGGTGGTCAAAGGAGGATTGTGCAAAATCCATTAGGAAGTTCACTAGATGGTACTCAAAATCAATGGGACTTACTTGGGTTCGCCGGGAAAACTTTGAGTTGTTGCTGGCCTTAAAGTGAACCTTCAATAACTGTTGAGGCATAACTAGTTGAACTAACCCAATAAAGTAAAGGCATAGTGCATGAATTAACAATAGCGCGCCACATGGAGGAGCTGAGCCTTTGGAAGACAAACCTACCTTGGGTAGAAAGGCTGCTGGGATAGCATTCATACTTTGAGGATTGTAAGAATTTAACATTGTGATTAAGAAGGAAATGAATCCTCCGCTTATATCCAGTTAAGGCGAGGGGAAGTGATGAATGGTCTTGGAACTAAATCGTCAGGTAGAGTAGATATAAGAAATAATTAGCTTATATCTAACTTTCTATATATCATATTAAATATATCAGCAATTGAGGACTAAAAATATTCTAAGTACAAACGAAACTTAGTATTTGTGGCCTAGCAGTTCCACTTAATCATTTTTGACTTAATGACCCAGTATTGGGGGCTTTTTTACTTAAGTCAAAATTAGCTTATATGTTAATTGAATTATGACTGATTTAGTTTCTAATTAGTGGTACAAACTGCCTTGGTATGTGCTACCATTGCTCATAGGAGCGATGATTTAACTTTTTAAAGACCGTCAGAGATGATATCTTAAAAATGATTATGCCAGGAAGACACTGTCCACAAGGCTGAGCTTGGTTACAGCAGGACGCCTAATGTAAAATAGACCCTCTAAAGACCTTTCACAAACCTCTGGTTAAGTGGTGATGCAAGTTGAGGTGTTATGGGCGAAGATTTGGGTAACATTGAACCCTATATAAATCTCTCTAATTTTATACATTAAAAAAATCTAATATGGTAGTTTACAATATACAAGCTGACTACGTCTAATACTTTTACGTTGTATTGAGTCAATAATTTACATGTGCTTACCAACATCAGGGTACTAAGCACATGTAAATTAATTGACAGGAGAATACAGCCTTAAGTATTAAATCTTTAAGGAGTTTAGACTTAAGAACTATCACCGTCTGGTCTATTGTCCTCAAGAAATAGGCGTTCTTAACTCTGACTTTAATCTCAGATGAAGAACTTGACATTTGAAGTAGGCCAAAACTTCAATAGTACTCTTTAATGCTTTTGTACGGTTTTTGGGGTAACTTGTAATTACAGAAAATAAACTAAAATATAACTAGATAGAATTATCTCACTAAAGCTTATTAAAACAAGAAATATTCCTTAAATTACCACCTTTTATTATCTAAGCTACTTAAGGCTAATCGTGAGATGATATAGAATTCATGCTAAGCAGTAAAGAGCTCTCTTTAGCTAAATGACGATTTAAGCTATAAGAACCCTCAAGAATCTTTCCATCTCGAATGGGCTGGATTTTGGATGGTAAGTCGACAGTAGGGATGACGAATTCATGCAGTAACAACTTGTTCCATTTGACCTAATCAGTCATCTTGAGAAATTTTGCACTTCAGACAATTAATGGACTTCCTGTTAGGCGATTAGTTGGCAAGATACTTTTATCCCCTGAAACCCCCTTCACACCTATAAAAGGGGGTTTATTTCTCTTAAGAATTTGCACAAAACCTAATTTAGTGCTTGGGCGGACTTTAAAAACGGTGGTCTAGTACACCGGGGGTTCACCATAGCCTCATGAACTCAATCTGAGCTACTTGGATGAATACATTGAGTAAAATCAATACTTTGACAGACCTGATTCTACTAAGGTTGGACTGGAAATTCATACTAATAAAGTCAGTACTATTCTTCCTCAAAATATTCTTATTTACTAGTTGTATGTCCAATTGTCCTGCACCTGCCAACTCTTACTGCCCCCTACAATCCCTAAGCCAATGCAGAAGTGGAATATTCAAACATTACCCCTGTATCTATTATGTGTAAGATGGTGGCCACCAACACCATGCAATGGAATCATTGTCTGCCATCCGCCTTGATGTCTTGCTAAGTAAAGCTATCATTAAGTAATCGTTTGTTACTGTTACAGGCCCTTTATGGGAGAAATTATGACTATCTATCAGTTCCCAACTGCTGATAGACTCTTCTCCTCTTAAAAATGCAAAGTTAACTATGAGGGCACTGGTTGATGAAATTATCAACTTACAAGCACTTTCCACCCAAGGGATCATTATGGCTATTAGTAAAGGATACTATGCAAATTAACGCTCATTGACTGGCCCTTCTTACCTTCAAAATTGGAGATCTCTTCCTATAACATTATCATCGGAATCACACTGGAGGACGGCCCAAAAAGCTTTATACCCTCTGGTCAGGCTCAAATTGCTCCCTACACAAGGTTGATTCCAAGTATTTCATCACAGATATTGTCTATTGTTTTGTGGTCAATTGGGTTCATAGTAGGTTCCTTTGTGCCATGTCTCCCTATGTCAGGATCTTAGGGGTAGCTATTGGAATTTTTGACAGTGTACAATCCATCCCTGCTTAAGATCAAAGTGATGAATGGTTGAACGCCCTCCTCCACGTTGATCTTTGACAAGATGATTAAATTGTCACCTAACGTTTTGTGCCTAGGAATTAGCAAGACCAATTTATTGTATTCAGGAATCTATGGAAGGTATGACCTGTTTTGAGCCACAACCTGATGACCTGGGTCAAACTGCATCCCAATTCCATAGTTTCAATATGGAAGCCCTAGAACAATGGGACGTGACAATCCGGACATCAACAATTGAAGATGACCATTTTTCAACCCTCATATTGAATATAAAGTGATGTTCCTGACTGAGGGGACCCAGGAGCACTATATACCACAAAGCTTTCACAAATCCTATAATTATTGAGGAGTTTTAACCCATAACTTAGTTCTGAATTTATTCCTAGAATTTTATAGTGTAGTATTCACATTCATTTTAAATTTTTTGACAATAGCATTTGTAGTTAAGACCATGGATAGTTAAAAATGCAGACCTATTGGACGCAAAAATGCTTAACCATTGCCTTTCAGGAGGCATTCTGCCAAATATTACTATCCCAAAGAAAGCTAGAGTCTCCAAACAGTACATATTTAGCAACCTAAAACAACCCTTTGGCTCCACTATAACGGTTGTAAGACTAATTATCCATATAATTGTGCTCCACTCAACATATGATAACTATGGTTTTAAGCAAAAAATATCAGGAGCTAAAAATAAGTATATTTTATATGGACGAGCAAAGAATTAACTTCAATAATGCTTGTTTATCTCTGAAGTCCCAAATGCTTGATCATACTTGATATCAGGTAAAAAGTAACAATAAAAGGCATTAATGAGATGAAATCGGATATGTATGATAATAAACAAAAGCTAATAACTAGCCCTTTTTGTATCAATCTACAATATCTGTAACAGTTCCATCAGATATAAAAGGTGAGAGTAAAAATATTGAAAGTTTAAAGTAATATTAAATTAATAAAATATACTATAGGTCCTTTATGACTACATATGACTAAAATAATTCTCAATAAAGTCAAAGATGAATTAAATGGTCATATCACTGAAAGTTGCATACTTTAAGCCAATTGAGAACTTGTTTAAAATGGTTGTTATCATAAACATTGCGCTCATAGGCTTTATAATTTATTACAATTTTTGTATATATAAGGTAAAAATAAAATATATAGAAAAAGAGTTAGCGTAGACTCTATAGTATTCCTCAGAACTTTTGTATGAACTTTGAAGTCTTGGTATAGGGTCATATTTATTGCCAGGCACATTATATACAACGCGTTAGATATATTTGTCTATAGTGACTCCTTTTTACTTTTAAAAAAGGATTTTTAAATTGAAGGTTTCATATAGGCTGATCTAATTTATAGGTTCTTTTTTGGTTAGCAGGCTTAAGCCAAGGTTTTTGACAGAAAATACATTTAGCTCAGGAGATTTAAATATAGCTATAAGTTTCATAAATCTCTTTTCTTTCCAGTAGCAATCACTAATTGCAACTGATTTAATTCAAGACAGATAAAGTTTAATAATCCATACAGGGAGATGAGTACACATCCAATGCCAATAAAGGGTTGGGCAAGCGTGGTGAAAGGCACAAATTTGGTGTTCACATTTCCTAAAGTTAGAAAACGCCCCGGAGACACTGGTGGTTCTGATAAAAACAAAAGAACTGTGAGTATTTCGTCAGAAATCTTGGAATAGCAAGCTAAGTGCAACCAGTACATCAAAACTCAACATTCATAGCCACTGTTGTTAGTGGAATTTGGGGTACAAGTTTTTTGGAAAGTAATTTAACAGCTCGTTGGGAGAAGTTTTGAAGGGATGTACACACTCACTTCCTAGTAGTCGTGTATATAGCACCACATTTAATGAGCTGCAGTTGGTTAGCCTCAGGTTTGAGACAGCGCAAGCAGTAGATGCAGCTGCACAGGTGCGCATGGTGGTTGATCTCCTGGGCACTAACAGGAGGCTTAAACCAAACGCATGTTCTGGACAAAATCAAATAAAATTTTCATAACGTTTAAACTTTTTCTTATGACCATCAAGCGTGAAGTCCTCAAGAGTCTTCTCAAAGCAGGACTTCAAAGCTCTGGGGAAGTCAGTTCCTTCAAAATGAAATTTTTTTTGCTTGTGTAATAGAACAGCATGGGGGTAAGGATATCACGGTGATTACCCCATTCTCAGGGGTAGCTGAAGGCCTAACTCAGATTCCTCACAAAGCTACTCTCACCATCAATGGGAAGTAGACACAACCGTTCCATGTCAAATTTGACTGCGCACCGCCCATATGCACTCATTGTTAGGCGTTTGGACATGATGCACACTTGTCCCACCAGAGAAAATATTATCCCAAATGAGGCTTTCTTGGAAGCAATATGAGAGGGACAATGTGAGCCACATTAGACTCTTATGTCGCCTTCCCATGGGCAACCTGAGATGCTATATCCAAGTAAACCTTTGTTCCCACAAGAACAAAGATACCAAACAGCATCGGTGAGCACAGGCTAAGGCAGCGGCCACGGCAGCCTCCGCGTCCTTGCTGCCCAGACTCAAGCTAAACAGGCTGATTTTTCAGCATTGGTGGAATTCCAAACTCCCATCTAATCAGAATGGTGGACCCTGCCCTTTTATCCACAAAATGCGCTTGGTACATAACCACAGGATTCCTGCACATCAAATGCAAGTGGAATTCTAACCCCGAATTAGGTGAGTTTTCTGGGGAAGAATCTTTGGACAATCTTGATGGTGCACGTAAACTCCCAGTAACCTAAAATTTGCATTGATCAAAAAACACAAAAAAAACCGAAACCACAGATAAATCTGTACTCAAATATGATACCATATGCTTAACTATACGCCATCTTCAAACACTTGCAACCAAAAATAGAAGTCTAAGCTTGCACAGCAGCAAGAAGCGGCAGGGCCTGAGGGCCCTCCCCTCACTCCTAAGGATTGATAGGGTATCCTTCACAATAGGGACACTAAACATTGCCAGACTCAGGGCTCTCCGTCCCAGGATAAAAAACTTAATTATCTAAAAATAATTTACCTATGTACATCCTGGCAGTCCAGGAAACCCACTGTCCGCAAGGTGCTGAAGACACATGGGCAACCGTGCTCCTCCCCTCCCAATCCTTTTGGTCCTGCACTGTGAAGTGCTAATATGGGTGAACCACAATTTTAAACTTCTACAAAAACAACACATCTCAACAGATGGGTGCTCGTCGTGATCTTTTTAATAAGATGCCAAAGTGCACTCAATAAATAACATCTATGTTCTGACCTGTGTGCAAGTTCAAAGGGATTTCCTATCATCTATTGCCTCTCTTCCCCTCCCCTGCAAATCATTTGTGGTTGGCGACCTAAACTGTTGGACAACCCAACCACTGACCGCTAGCCTTCTGCGCCTACCCCATCACAGGGACACATCAAACTTTGGGTTATGAAAGCCACCTTGGGCCTGTTCAATACCATTTTCAGCAAGCGCCATTATTACCCAACATGTCACGTCCCCATGTACACAACTGGCAACTTTTGTCTATGTCACGCATAGATTTCATTCTTTCCCCACTGAATTTTTGCTCCCTGATCTCACATTTCAAATCAACAAAAATAGATTTCTCTGACCACAGGATTGTCTCAGTGCCATTTACCCTGTCGAGCCTGGCGCTAATTTCACCTTAATGGGGTAAAGTTCACCCTGCTGATACACATTACCTGCATTCTCAAGTTGGATGGAAACAGCCACCTTGACATAGAAGTTCGCAACTCCTTTCTGTGATGATCCCTGTCAACATGGTCAACATTCAAAGCAGCCACAATTTCCCAAGCATTTCACATCTCATCAAGGCGCTCTGGGATGCCTCAGCAGTCATTAAACGCGCCCTGGTGGAGGTGGAGCACTTGGAGAATAATGTCCCCAGGGCAGGGTACAGCCCTGCGTGGGGTTGTAAATGGGCCAAAGTACTGGCCCATCTTAACGCGCTGATCAGATAATAAAAACATCAATTTTGTGTCCAGTATAAAGCAAAGGATATTACCACAGGTAAAAAATGCTCTACATATATTTTTGCCAATTTTCTGCCCCATGCCAAAACTTGGTCTGCACACAGGTAAGCGCTCAAACAAATCCATTTCAGAAACGTTGTCTAAAGTATTGACCAAAGTTTTAAAATATTACTCTGGGTTATATAAGGCCAACCCAGTCGACTAAAACATGATTGATGTTTTCTTACTTGCGCATACATCTGCACCATTTCCCAATATCTGGAGCTTATGAATTTAATAACTCAAAATGAACTATGGTACACCATTCACAATGCACCACACAGGAAAAGCCCAGGTTTAGATGGAATTCCATATGAATTAAAAAAATAATTTAATTATCTATCCTCTAAATGATAGCCTCAATGAACAAATGTCTCTTAGAGACACGTCTCCTAACAGGGTGACAATAGAATTACATGGTAACGTTGTTCAAGAAGGGGGATAAGCTAGAATTGGCAAACTGGCGCCCTATTTCCCTTACTAACACCAACACTAAATTATTAACTAAAATAATGGTTAACTGCTTAGAGTCATTGCCTCTAAGGTAATATCCTCTCGGAAATTTTCTTTATTCACAAGAATGTTGATTTGGGACATTATATACACCGTTGCCAATGTTTGCCAATCCGCACCTACTGGGGCGCTTGTGTTTTTGGACTGACAAAAAGCGTATGATAGGGTCAACTGGGACTACCTTAGGGCTTGCTTTCACCATTCCACCTCCCCCCAAGGTTTATCAGTTGAGCAATGATGCTCACCAAAATCAGCCATAGTAGCAGTGCGGTGTCCAGGTTTCCTCACCAATTTGGTTCGCCCTCAAAGGGGTCTTCATCAAGGGGACCCTTGGAGCCCATTTTTATACAATTTCAGCATCAACCCACTTCTCCGCAGTGTTAATGCACGCCTTACTGGTGTACATGTGCAAGGCCAAGCACCAGTTGAGATGCTTGCATTTGCGGATGATTAGTTGTTTGGGGTGTCTAGAAAACATGATGTACGCACATTTGTGTCCACTATCAAGGAGTTCCTCAGGGTCAGTAATGCTGCTTTCAACGCATCTAAAACTGAAATCATCCTTCTTGGTAGATACTGAGCCCACTAGTCTCCAGCGTTCCTCAATCAGAGTGATCCATCTACTTGGTCTCTTATCAGACTACCTAGGAGGTCACCCCAATTAACTCCTCTTATACTCCCTCTTATGTCAAGACCCACTGAGGGCCCAGTGCGCCACCTGGGAGTATGTATGGAGGCAGGAGGATACGCCAATTCAATAATGGAGCACCACATATTAGCTAATGTAAGAAAGCGTATTGCATCCTTAAGGGATCAACAGACCAGCCTGACATTTAGAGCAGTGATTGTCAACGCTTTGCTACTGTCAAAAAAGTGGTTTGCGGCCCATGCCATCGCCTTCTCCCCCATCCTTCTTTGCTTCTTTATAGGCCTTCATACAAGGGTGGCTTTGGATAGGTCGCCCTCCCACTGTGTAACTGGAAGTCCTCTTTGTCCCAAGCTAAAGTGGTTGAATGGGCCTGTTTAACTACTTGGACCAGGCATCTAGGATTTTGGGCACATAGATTGCTTCAGTAACCAACCCCACACTCCCAACCCAACGCTGGTCATGTGCAGCGCGGTCCAACTTTTCCCGCACCTTGGCCTCTGCAACCTCACCCACCCCAAATATCTTCTTACATATATGGCCTCCCACCCATCTTCCGCAGGCCCACATGGGACCCCCACCAACTTTATAAGGATCCTTCTTAATATGCGGATCGCAGAATGGAGGATAAGCATCAGTAGTCATACTTTGCAGAGGGGTAGTTATACTCCTCACTTCAAACAGGAAGTCCATGAACAAGCTGGTTTGAACAATTTGGCACCCAGTAGTCCCCCTACCATGGCCTGAGTGGACTACCTGGACATGTTGAACATCCTGTACTCTCTAGAAACCCAGAAAGATATCTGGAAGTACAGCCACAGGTTTGTTCCCGTGTGTGGCGCTGCCTGAAGCGGGTATAACATACTGTGGAGAGATTCGCCGCCTCTCACTTTTCATGTGTTGTATGTGACCAATGTGGGACTTTGGTACACCACTTGAAGAGTGTCCGCCTTATCAAGCGATATGGCGCAAGGTTCAGCGTCTTTTTTACCAGGAGCAAACACAGACCTTCAGACTATCTAAGAATATCTTCGCCTTGTCATTTACTTACCCCATACGCCCTTCCCTCTGAGCCTTAGTTGTGGCAATTACCATGTGGACTATCCACACGGTTGTCCTGATGCTATTGCAGGCTCTACTCCCACCCCCTGGAAAGATGTGGGTCAATTCCATTTATACCTTACAGAATGCTTCCAAACCTGGTTGTTTGCCATTTGCCACCCCGTCAACAACAGTTGGTTTCATCCTGGTTCCCGGTATGGCTCATCACCTCAGACCCTTTTCTTCAATCATGCTCATTAGTGGCGCAAGCCTCTTCTCACGATACCCCTGTTTCTTCCATTGGCGTTCCCACTGGCAACAGGAGGCAGCTTTAGCTCCTCTAGAGTGCCTCTTGAATATCTTGGCGATCAGTTTTTATATATCAGAAGTGTCCATCCCATAGTAAGCTTTCTCTGAATAAATTTAATATACATTTCTAAAATTTTACTTCACCCAGTAAAGTATCATAGGTATCAAACATAGGGTATATTTTGTATCTGAATGGATTAAGATTCATAGCAAGAGAAGAATGTCTAGTAAGTGACGATAGAGTATCAGTAACTCTCTCATTCATTGAAAGGTGGTGTGTAATGCACAGCCACATAACATGGAACAAGTCACTAACAGTAAAGGAAAAAGTGAACTTGAAAGGTGCCAGTACCCAGGGGACCCAAGAAAGGGGTGTACAAACTTGTGTGGTTAACTAAATAGACCAAAGATGTGAGGAATTGGGTTCTCCGAGGGGGAAGTCCATAACCAAGTGCATATCAGTATCAGGGCTCTTGGGATCCTCGATTTTGAGGAGTCTAGGATTTCCCAAGGGGTAACTAGAGTCCATAGTTTAATTAGACAATATAAAATGACCTATATTGTTAAAAATTTTCTTCATGAGGTCTATGGAGAGGTTAGACTAAAGGCTATCTGATAGGAGAAAATAAACGTAGTTTTTATTAAAACCAAGTTTATTAACAAAGAAGGTTGGTATCAAAACACTACTTTTAAAGAATCAGGATACTATTATCTATCAGGTGAGGCATTACGCCCAATTCAACCAATAAACGCAAACTATCATCATTTTTATACTATAGCTTAAGTAAGCTTGTACTCAGGTGATTTACTGCAATTTAGTTTTGCCATATTTGGCAACATGATAAACTGAATGGGACTCAAAGCCCCGCTTTCCCAGAAAATGTAAAATCCTGTCATAGCTGTTAGACAAAATATTGTTTGACTAAAAAGTAAGAATAGTTTGAAAAACATCGATGAATCCCCCCCTTGGGTTGGGACCATCTAGTACTAAAAAAAAAGAATAGTTTGAAAAGAAAATAGCTCCAAATTTCAATCTATTAAAGTTCTATCTGATCCTTGGTGTAAGCTAGACTCTCAGAGTAGATTGATAACTCCCACTCCTCGGCCAAACAGGCCTACAATTAGTAATAGGATTATGCCGAATTTCTGGAAGAATCAAAGGAGCCATTTGGAGGTTCCCCCACGTCATTATATCCAATTTAATTCAAACTTGAACGCGAAGATCAGGCCCTTTTATAGGCCTTGAAGGGGTCACACCAGGTAAAACTATTTTCCCCCATGGTGATTGACTCAAATACATCAAAGCTTTACCTAAAGGCCTTGTCCTACCTAATCCCAACCCACTATCAGCCATTACATTTAAGCAAGGCGAGTTTTGAGAGTTCTGATAGGTCAAACCCCCATATTTCCTAAATAGGCTCAAAGGTAATGATAAAAATATGCGCCTATATCGCTTTAAGCCTCAGGTTAATATAAATACTAAGTAGTGCAATTGTAAAAAGATTTGCTTTTTATCCACTCACTATTACTAATAAAATATTATAAAATCCAACTTTTTATCCATTTGAAAGGTTTTCATATTTTTATTTTAGAACTATAAAAATCCTTTGAAAATTATATTTCCACAGTTTTAGAGCAACCTCTCCTGTAAACAAAATTGTTAAATCTAGGGCTCAAAAACACCTGCGAGCTTACCACCTTCTCTGAATTTCAATAAATGGTGCTCACTACAGGGGACTATACACCACAATACTATACCAAGAATGGAGGGCGGTCAAGTGAGTACCCCTCATCACCCTCCCACCAACAATGAAAGAAGGATAGTTAATCTTGAACTGCAACTAGCCACCGTACACATCTTAAAAACCTCAAACAGCGCCCCCTTCCGCTTTACATGAGGCTAACTCTTTTAAGCCCCCCTTAAATGATAAATCACCCCCAGGGAGGTTAGCATTGCCTCTTTTATCTATGTCTATGAATCTGCCATGGAAGGCGCTACTGACCAACAAAAAGTAAAGCAAATCCTACCTCATTTGAGTCGCATGGCTCAAGAGGTGATGGTCCATCATATGGAGAATCTGAATACATGGGCAGAAGTTAATGATGCGCTGACTGCTGAATTTGGCTCAACGCAAAATTTTGAAGAGGAAGAAGAAGGCTTTATGTGCCTCAGATGAAAAGGGGAGAATTTCTCACCACCTTTGTTCAATTATATGGTGAAGCTTAGCCCCTGATACTTGCCAAAATGCACCTCTTAATGATGCCTTCGCTGTCATTCTAACTGGTTTAGCTTCTCATCCTTTCATACCATGACATCTTATCTACGTTAAACACCACATCCGTTCTATCAATGATATTAAGGAGGCGCTCCTAGAGGTTGCAGATATCTATAGCGATGTGGCTACTTCAGGAGTTGTGTCAAAAATCCACAAGTCTTCACCATTGAGGACTTCTTAACTATAGCTTCATAATCGGAATCCTAGATGATCCCTATGGCCCCACCTGTGTTGGTTACTACCTAAGAACAGCCTCTGCTGTGCGGCTCAAACCTTATCTCCATCCGCCCTGCAAGCCCAAGAATACTAAGCCAGTGAGTCCAAGTACACTGCCATCAGTAAGGCTGCGCGCTCTACCTCTAACTGCTGGCAAAGTTTATCGTTTGCCATCTATTAAGCCTTTACTCTGTCTCAAACCTTCTGCGGAGAGGTTTGCCTCAGTGGCTCAAAAGGCTGCTCCTAAGCCCAAATCTCTCTCTCCGGTGACAGTTGCTCCCACCAATCATGGGCTTAAGGACAAGACTGCTCAAGCTAAGCTGCCTACTCCTCCAATGATCATAGGTGCGGATGGCCTCACAGATACAAAAGTTATGGCTTACACCTTCAATCACCCTTCTAGCGTCCACTAATGTGTGTGGACAACCCTTCTGATGACGATTCTGAAGGGGGTTATGAGGATGTTGGTTATTATGTCTTAGTAGCCTCTGTTGAAATAGTTATACCGGATCAGCTGAGCCCTGAAGGAGTATATAAAGCCATGATCCCTCAACATACCTACCTTAATCAAGTTCTGGGGTGCCCTGAGGCTATTAGTATCACTAATGATGCTGACCATGTTATTGCTTTGCTAATCCGATCACTTCATCATGTTACACCCTAAAGTCCATTAAAAAACTAACTCAAAACAGCTAAAAAGCTTGCTCTACTATCTGATTTGAGGAAGTATTAGCTCTTCTAACTTTGGCGGGACCATAACTAAGGTAGAGATTGTTATTAAATAGTCCGGGTTTGGGCTATCTTGAACACTGGATCTCATGTAAACGTTCTCTCTTCCAAGCTGATCAAGAAGACTAAGCTGGCTCATGATCTCGAGTATACTCAGGAATTTGGAACGACGTGTCCCAACAACACCTGTGCTATTGGAGCCTACTCCTCCTTGACTATTCGGATTGAGAAGCTCATCTTGTCAGCTCCCGCCATGGCCTTGGACAATAACACTTACAACATTCTTATTGGCACGCAGTTTATGATTGAGTACAACGGTATTTTAACATGAGACATGGTTACCTCTCCCTACTCAGCTATGAAGTCCCCATAATTTTTAACAATGAAAAACCTAATAAAAAAGAGTACTTCTGCTTAGTTGGATATACTTCCTCTGCTTTCTCTTTATTCTATACTACCTCTGGACGCAACACAAAAAAGTTGCCCAAATTAGGTGGACTCTTCAGAGGGCATTCCTTTTTATGCAGCAGAGGAAACAGTAATCAAGGCTGGAGAATAACGAATGGTCACTACAAATATCAAGCTACAGATCCTTGAGCCTGTCTGCTTCACATAACAAGCATTGATGGAGTAAGCTCTTTAGAACCCTGTGTGTTGCCAGGTATAATAGACCCTGCCTATCAATTTCCCATTAGTATTCTATTGGAATACCCCTACAAATAAACCCATAACTGTCAAAAAACACCATGAGATAGGTTGAGCTCTGCTAATTCCCCTCAATGAGATTGACAGCGTCCAATCTATTGGGTCAACTTTGGATATGGGTCTACCCACTGAACATTTGGTGTGTACTCTGCCTAACGTACACATTTCAGATGACCTAACCCCATATGAGCTTAAACAAGTTCATTCTCTAATGGATACATATGGTGATATTTTCTCTCAGACCAACACGGATTATGGGTACATGAAGGTATAGAGCCACACCATAGATGTTGGTGATTCTCAACCTATTCGATATAAACCTTACCAAAAGTCCAAGGTTGAAGAGCAGAAAATGAGGGTTGAACTCAAGTAGTTAATAGACACTGGGCTATTAGTACCGTCACAAAGCCCTTGGGAGTCTCCTCCCTTGCTGATCAAAAATGTCATGGTTGGATGACATAATAGTAGGCACTGATGATAGGGATAATGCTGGGCGACAGGAGGCCCAGAAGATGAAGCTTCAGGCTCTCCCTGACCTAAAGCACACCTTAGATCAACGCTGGGTGAAAGCCAAGCATGCCCAGGTTGATACTAATGGGGTGCAAAACGCCCAGCCTCTTATCTCGGCCTGGGCTTTGAAACAAACGATTTACATTTTAAATGAAGATGGTTCAATTCACTTGGTTGGAGATCAAGGGTTCAAGTCCCGCTCCAGCTATGAGATTTTGACTTCAGGTAAAATAAGGCTTCAATTGATTACTCGAGTGAAGGCACTTTTTGTGTATTTTACCAAAACGGATGGAAGCGTCTGTTTATTGGAGCGTCAAGGCTTGGGCGCATTTCCGCAGAACCCAAATTTCCCCAGCACATCTTAAATATGTTTTTGCGACCAACATTCCTTGTTGGTTGACTTCCTTTAAATAAAATACCCGTTTTTTACGTTTAACTTATGGTTCATTGGGCTAACTTGGTGGCGGACCTCTTTAGGGAGGTCTCCAACTATGTGGGCCACTACCTTCTATCGCAATACACCAAAATCCCAGGTGCTCCCTTGGGCCACTCAGGTCCCCTCCAGATTGAGGCACCCAAGCTCCCGGACGCCAAACTACACTTGATTATGGACTCCCCTCTGGGGTCCACTCAAGCTGTTATGTTCCTAACATACCTGATATTATATTTTGCGTTCTACACCCTTGCCTGGGGTACCATTGGCACAGACACCGTTTGAGGTGTCTTCTTACCCTTTTTATTGATGGCTAGTTTCTTAGCAATGTGGGTTTGCATCCCACATCACCTTGCTGGGAACAAGAGAGTTACAGACACTCTCTTGACAAAAAAGAAGAATGGATATCATTGGGTAGTTATGGACTACCATAAACTAAATAGCCTTACTAAAAAAGACAGCTATCCTATCCCTTGCATAGATGATGACCTTGCACAACTCTACGGCTCAAAATTACTCTCATCCATGGATTTGGTCAGCGAATACTGGCAAATGGATCTTTCTCCCCATGATTGAGAAATGTGCTCTCATTTGCAGTGAAGGCTTATTTCAGCCTACCCGACTACCCTCAGGGTTGTGCAATGCGCCGGCATCCTTCCAACGTGCAATGGACCACATTCTGCGGGACCTCAAGCTAAGCTGTGTGATTGTCTATCTTGATGACATCATTTTTTTTTCTGAAACGTTCACCAATTATCTCACTCATTTAAAAGAAGACTTTCAACACCTGCGGGCTTCTAACATTATGTTTAAACCGTCAAAATGCACCTTCTTCAAAAAGAAGCTAGACTCTCTTGTACATGCCATCTTTTAAGAAGGGATCCAGCCTTTACAAATTAAGTTCAAAGCTATCTCTTAAATTCCTGGTCCTAAGAACCTTGGGACATCCAGGTATTTCTGGGTATGACGTGATATTACCATTAATTCATCCCCAAGTTCGCTAGCTCAGTGAGCCTCTCATCCGACTATTGGTAAGAACACCCCTTTTTAATGGGGTACAGAACAAGCTGCCGCGTTTGAGACTCTAAAGAGATTGCTTCAGCAACGCCCCATCTTACGCCACCCCAACTACGTAAAACCCTTTATATTGTTCACTGATGCCTCAGACTCTGCCGTTGGAGCCATCCTGGCCCAATTGGACAGTATTGGCGTAGATTATCCGGTTTCCTACTTCATCAAGATGTTGTCAAAAGCTGAAAGTAACTACAGTGTTACAGAGTAGGAGTGCCGGGCTGTATTACTAGCTGTTAAAC
>JAKSZP010002294.1:0-17261 GCA_022478985.1 Massospora cicadina | reverse complement strand
TAAATTGGGGGAGCCAGGGCTCATACGTCCCAAGCCAAAAAAACTGGCATTCCTGTGAAAACCTCTTGTAGACATCTTGGCCATCCAAGAAACCCACTGCCTACAAGGGGAAGAAGAATCCTAGTCAACCAGGGTTGCACCATCACAATCAGTATGGACGTCTCACTTTGGGGTGATAATCCAAAACAACAAAAACTTAAAATCACAAATTCATCACCACACTTGCATGGTTGAGTCCTGGTAGCAACAATCACATGCCAAGATGAAATAATTTCGTTAGCATGTATTTATGCACCGTGCATAGCAACTGAGAGAAAATTTTTTTGAAAAAATTTCTACCCTCACCCTCCCACCAGATATCATCATGTTAGGCGATTTCAACTGCTGGGATAACCCCAATACAGATTGATGGCCTAATCCCAGGGGATACCCACCTGGACACATTGAATATCGCACAATGAAGGCATCTCTTGGCTTACAGGATGCTCTTCCCCCCAATTCACCAATCCTTCCCCATATGACAAGACCCAACATATGTGAGGGACTGCTCATATCAATGAATCGTATTGACCACATCCTCATCCCACAATCCCACCACTCAAGAATCTCCAAATTTACATCGATGAATCCCCCCCTTGGGTTGGGACCATCTAGTACTAAAAAAAAGAATCTCCAAATTTACAACAAAAAAGATCAATTTTCTGATCACCAATTAGTTACGGTGCAGTTAGTGCCAACCCAATCCCACACACAAGTGTCGCCTTGGAGAAAGCTTCACCCAAAAAATATAAGATTTCCTGAGATATCTGAATGGGTTGAAAACAAGGCTACAAACCCAGAATTCACAGCCCCCATTCACTTCGGATCCCATCAGAACATGGGAAAATTTCAAAAAAGATTTAATCAACAAAACCTGACATATTGCATCATGCAAGTACACCGCGGACACAGCCACAATCAAGCGTACCTTAGCAGAACTAGACCACCTGGAGATAAATATTCTGAGATCTGGCTATAGCCCTAATTGGGGACGCAAATGGGCAGAAATTTCAGCCCAACTTAACAATCTCATCATTGAACACCAACACAGAATCAAAGTATCAAACAAAGGTAAGTTCATAAAGGAAGGTGAAACCTGTTTGACATACTTTTTCTGCCAATTCCACTCCCGTGGAAACCAGCTTATGTGCACACAGGTCCGAAAGACCAATAGCACCGTGGCAACTGACGCTGAGGAGGTCAAGGCGGAAGTACACCGCTATTACACTGAATTATATTGTGATATGCCAACAGATCCACCAAAAATTAAAGAATTTATTCAAACTGCCAAGATACAAAGTACACTACCAAATTACAATATACTATCCCTTATCACACGGGAGGAGCTTTGGGAAACAATTCGCAGTGCTCCACGTAGGAAATGCCCAGGGCCTGATGGGATACCCTACGAATTTTACAAAAAATATTTTCAACAAATCGCCCCCTTCCTATTGGCGTCAATTAACCAGAGTTTGTTGGAAACATGCCTATTACCAGGAGGCCATGAATCCTACGTTATAACCTTGTATAAAAAGGGTGACAAGCTGGACCTGGCCAACTGGCGCCCAATTGCACTCTCCAACACTGACACAAAAATTCTAACAAAAATTCTAGCAGCTAGATTAGGTGCAATTGCATCCGACGTTCTATCACCCAACCAGCTTGGGTTTATACCAGGGCGTTCAATCTGGAACAACATACACCCTGTTGCAAACATTTGCCAATCCAAAGCAACTGGTGCCCTGGTCTTCTTGGATCAGGAAAAGGCGTATGACCGTGTTAGCTGGCCATACCTAAAAGAATGTCTACATGCCTTCAAACTCCCACCAAGATTCATAAAATGGGCGATGCTCCTAACAGAATCTGCAACCATGGCTGTATGCGGCCCTGGATTCCTAACAAACAATATCAAACCACACAGAGGGCTCAAACAAGGGGATCCCCTCAGCCCACTGCTATACAATTTCAGCTTTGACCCGCTCCTCTGAGTAACTGACTCACGTCTCATGGGGATAACCGCACAAGGACAACCAATAGTCAAGATAATGGCCTTTGCAGATGACTGCGTAGCAGGTATTGCAAACAATGAAGATGCCAGACAGCTGGAACACACTCTAGAGGAATACTCTAAGGTGAGCAATGCATCGCTCAACAAAAGGAAGACAGAAATCATCCTCTTAGGAAAATACACAAACAATTGGGCCACAACATCAGAACCTCACACCAACACTCGAAGAAAAAACCCAATTATTTTACCCTTTGCAACACCTCCCACCACCACTCCTGTCCGACACCTTGAAATCTGGCTAGAATCAGGGGGATATGCTAATGAGACAATGGAAAGTAACCTGTTACAACGGGTATCCAAACGCGTCGCCTCCCTCAAGGGAAGAACCCCCAGGACTAACAGGATGAGTTACAGTTGCTAACTCGCTCATCCTCCCAATACTGTGGTACCAGGCCATGCGATAGCCTTCTCACCTACCTTTATAACCTCAATTTGCGCGCTTATCCAGGGCTGACTGTGGCCTGGCTCTCACCCTCCTATATGGATGGAAACACTATTTGGCCCACGCTCAAGCGGAGGCATGGGACTAATAGATTTTGAGAGCCATGCCAATCACATCCTAGGTACCTGGATAAAGGAAATTCTTGCTCTAGACCTCCCGCAACAACATTGGTCCAGAGCAGCAAGGACTAACTTTGCACAGGCGCTCAAATTAACTAACCCACATAGTCCACCCAGACTACTTTCATACCTTGCCAAGCACCCTACTGCAACGGGTCCACATGGAACCTCCCCTCATTTCAAACATATCCTCTGAACTATCCGCCATATGGGATGGACCATAGAGAACATGGGTACTATACAGGGAAGGGGACGACCCAACCCCAAATCAAATTAAGAAACCCAGAAAACCACCCCCAGAGGGATATGCTCGCAACAACCTCAAGCATAGCTAGGATAGAATACCTAGATATGCTGGACATTCCCTATGATTTAACCACACAGAAAGCAATGTGGAAAATGACACACCACCCACTCCTACAACCAAGGATAAGAGCAAACGCCTGGCGCTGTTTGAGAAGGACCTATAGGACGGCGGACCGCTCCAACTCCCTCCACAAAACATGTGCAGTATGTGGTGGGGAGGGATCCCTACATCACCGCCTAGAAACATGTCCCCCAGCCAAAGCTATATGGCAGGAAGTCGCACGCCTGCTCAAGATTCAAAACGAACAGGAATTCTTAATATCAAAGAGTATCTTCGCGCTCCAGATTGAGCCACCGATCCCATCTACCCTCTGTTCTTAATAATACCCATTGCAATGTGGACAATCCACACAATTGCATTAGATGCGTTCAAGGGCACGGTCCTAACCATTCATGGGATTATTAACAGATTCCATGTCCACTTACTAAAGCACTTCCAAGCCTGGCTCTTTGGATATAGGAGACCAAGACAAAAAGCGCTCATAGAATCATGGTTCCCACTCTGGTTCCTCCACACAGACCCTTTCCTTCACACCTGCTCCATAGCAGGGGAACCCCCTTGGAGTAGTGCACCAACCCCCCTATACCTGGCAGTTCCGCTGGCAACAGGGGTAACTTGAGTACACTAGGGTGCCCAATTTTTATATTTCTTAGTTATTCTCTTAGTTTCACATATATTCGGTAATGTCTGTCCCCTGGTCAGCTTACCTCCGGTTAAATAAGAATTAAAAGTGGTCGGACAAATGATAGGTGCCAACTGGATAATCCTTTAATCCCATAATTTTCAGCTTGGGAATACCTTGGGAAGCCCCTCCCCTAACCATACCACCTGGAAAGTAACGCAGCTCAAGGTGGTCTGCAAGGTCTTTGTCCATAAGATTCTCAGAGGCTCCAGTATCCACCAAAATAGTCGTGCTGATCTTCCCTAAAGGGGATGAAAGGGTAGCAGTCAGTAAAAAATACCCTTAATGCTCTTTATTTATAGCAGAGAATGCCAACACTTTCACCACTCAACTCTGCTATCAGAAATGTACACACCCCAGGGTATGTTTTTGCATCAAAAAATGGAGAGGGATTAGTTGGCCAATATTACTGCTGAAGAACATATTCCACCATATCTTCAGCAACTGCATAAACTTTTATTATATCTTAAAAATAGTTTCTTTTCCTCCTCCTGAGTTCTGCAAATCATGGCAGGGGACAAGTGGGGGTTCTCAGGCCTAATTTTATATACTGGAATGTGGTTATTGGGATTTTTGCCCATATTCCCAGCCTTTTAGATTACCATGGATCGCTAAAGAAAATTCTTAAGATGAAGTGAATTGGAAATTGGGTATCCCAAGTTTTTGGAGTAACCATGTTTGGGGGATTTTGGGATATTCGCCTGGTCATATCCATTGGGGATTGATCTAGAAGAATACTTAAGATCTAATCAAGTGGAGTTGTCAACGAAATAGGGGCATCTGATAGTGATTAACTATCAGGTGTACCAATTGGTATTGGTCAGGTTACATCACCAACTGATTGGGAATGAATAGCAAGTTGTAAGGCGAGTGATGCCACCTGCAACTAGCAAATCAATCAGTTGGTGTGTGACCTGCCTTAATGGGTAATAAGTCACATTACCTAAGCAGGTCGCTAGCCAAATATGGTTGGTTTGCTTGGATCAAGAGGAAAACATTAGGAACACATTTTCTGACTATTTCCATTTAGGTCTCAAGGATGTCCAACGACAGAATCCTAGCCAGGATGAGAAAGACCATTGCTGCCAAGATAAGGATGGGTGATTCAATAACTGCTATTTCATCGAAGAGGTGTCAACTGAGGGTTAGATGACCAAATCCCCACTATAAATTCCCTAGGATTCACTATAATAAAAAACAGATAATTAGATTATTACAGATATATAGTCATAAGTTATTTCATCTAATATATAGTTTAAAGAGTAAACTATCATCAGCTTTCAATTGTGCTATTCTTCTCAAGGATATTATTGCCATGTGCAATAATTGGAAGAAACTTATAGAAAAGAGCAAAGATCTGAGCGGTGATCTAGAGAAGGAGACACAATTGGGATTGCTGCCGACTGTGTGTTGGACCAAAGAGACTGTCACCAGGGAATCTCAGAGAAGATTGGGTTTGACAGAATGAGGGAACGAATCCCTATGATTACGACATCACAAGTATTTAATTGGGAATACAGGCTGAGCATTGGGCCAAGATATAAGAATTTATACTCAACTATGGATAATAGTCGTCATAATATTATCAAATGATAATCTATTATACTATACAACGCGACAAAGTGCATAAGGAAACTGAACCTGTGCAGTAAAAAGATTACTAGGGCTGTTTCCAATAATAACCCAACTAAGTAAATTTATAAAGGGTCTTTATCAAAGAAGTAAGAGCTAATAAACGGCTCATTTTGGGATAAGTGACACATTATAAAACACGCTTTCAGGCTTTAGCGACCCAATCCCCCTTAGCACAATGGGTTGTACAACGTTTTCCAAGGCTACACCATCAGGCCCTTCATCGATGATCCCACCTGCACTTTCCAAGTATGGTGCCAAAGAAAAAACAATATTTTTGTGTTTAATTTATAAAATTTGGTGGAAAGTTAAAGAATCATAACTTTTAGATTGTGAAGTGACTATATTCATCAAGTACAGGAAAGAAGAGTGAGTAACATCAAGTCAGAGATAGCGAGAATAACACCAGACTGCTTTAACCCTCAGTAAAATGTAAAAGTAGTGGTGAGCCCTGACACGTCCATGGCCACCAGCTGGTGCACACCGTTTGCACCTTGCAAAAGTCCCACAAAAAAGTTCCTGCACATAAAGTAAAGGGGCTGGTCGACTAATGTAAGGAGAGTGTTTATAACTCTTCTATTTCCAGCGTGGTGATGCATGGTGACAGGACCAACGCCAGGAAACTAGTCGTTAGTAGCAAAATTAATAAAGCCCCACAGAGGGTGCTAAAGCTGCAGTAACTTAGATCAAGGACGGTTATCATTAGAGGAACTAACCAAAATGTAATCACGTGGTGCTTAGAAAGGTAGGGTATAGGCGCCCCAGGTTGGAGGGAGCCTGGGAGGCCCAACGGCGAATGGGAAGATATGTTTATCATATTTAAAAATTAAATGGTTAACATTGCATGAGACCTCCTTGAAGAGGTCCATGCACAGGATTGTCCAAGATAACATATGTAAAAAGATATACTAGCGAAGGGTTTTTATTAATAGGAAATTTGAACAATGGGAGAAATTGGTCTCGACATGAGTAATTTAAGGGAACTTGGGAAAACAATCAATTGAAGGAAGCAGGTCCAAGATGAGGCGCACCAATAGGAGCACATTTCCATTGGGCAATAAAATTTACTTGGCAATCAACTGAACTTGGGTAATTGATTGTAGGAGCAGCTGACCTAAGCTGAAAATCTAAAAAACCAAATGGGTTTGAGGCCCCATTCAACTAAAAACCAAAGCATACCGTTTTCATCCACCACAAAACTAGTTCATTTTAGTGCTCCTGATGTTATACAGGTCCAAAATTCTTTTGGATCCTTAGGACCAACCAGGCATACTTTTCCTTAACCCAGCGTTGATATATTTTATGCTTGAGGTCAGGGAGGCCTGCCAACTTCATCTTCTTAAACTCCTGACATGCAGCTTTGTCTTTAACGTTGTTCCCAATTATGATGTCATTTTAACAATGACAGGTAGGATATTAACGCCAACTTACCAAAAATATTGTCAAATTAGACAAACCATTAGTTTATTTACTGAAAAGTATGTATCACTTCAATGGGAGCTTGGAAAGCAACATTTCTTTAATAATTTACTCATGGTTGTGATTAAGTCACCTGTTTTAATTCACCCACAAGCTAATAAGCCACATGTTGGAATTGTCCTGATCCCACTTAGTTCAATTCAATTTTCCCTACCTCCAACGCCTCTCTTGAAATTCCCCTAACCTCAATGAACACTATTCTTTGAGATCTAAAAACTTTATGAAAAGCAAGCCTGCCGTCAACTCCCCACCTGGATAAAATCAAGGTGTTGAATATCTTGCCGGTGGAGGATGTTGTTACCCTGGAAGAAATAGGACAAAGTGACATTATATAAATATCCACCCTTTTAACTGAATAAAGATACTCTTTTACCTCCAGTTTATAATGTTTTCACTTAATTCTAGAGGCCCTTTTTAGCGAGCTCCTCTCTGGCCATTGGCATCACAATCACCAGTTTTATTACAATAGGTCTCTCATCACTTATTACTAATCTTATAGAAATTAACTGGCCACTACGTCTAGGATCCCTGTCTCTCCCCGCTATTGACTCTCTGAAGGACAACTCCTTTCATCCATTTTGGTACATTTTGGAGTAATGACTACCCTCAGCTACCTTATCCAATCAAAATAATTGACTTTCCTGCCAGGTACTCTCCCAAGATATTTTGTGAATAAATTTTCACAAAGGATGATCCCCCCAAGAATCTATTTGCCTTTTACTGAAATATACAACGTCACCCAATGGGTAACTTCCAATGGAAACTGCAACCCTGAGAACAATGAACCCAATATTGTTCAATTCCATTCTATGCTTGATATCTCTATTCTGACCCTTGAACACACAGAACTATTTATTTCAGCCTACAGGTGTTTCTGATACTTTAAATTAATTCCTTTTAGGCGCTCTTTTCCCCCAATATCGCTCCCATTGAAACCTTGGGTCTGCAGTTCCCAATAACATGTGAGCTCTATATAATCTGCCAAGTTACCCAGCTCTGAGGTAGAAATATCTCGCACGTAGTGATAATTGTGCTGGTTTGCGACCCCACCATTCACCATCCTTTTCTAATGATGGGAATCTACCATTAGGAAATCATGATACAGTTTACTTTGTCACAAGAGTTACATTCCTACTTTTAGAATTCTACAACTTAGCTTCTTAAGTTGTAAGAGATAACTGTGAGACCATTCTTGAGAACTTCACCCAAATTATTTCTATTCAATTCCAACTCTTTCAACTGGACGTGGGAGTAGCTAGACTTTTTTGTAAGGAAGTATTTCTTTTACTGAAACAACCAAAATTATTGAGAGTCAGTTGCAAAAAGCTATCACCAATATTCCAGGCCAACTTAATACATTTGTCAAACAAACTTTATAACAATTGAAACAAATTGAGACAGAACTCCAAACAGCGTTTGATGTCTCAGACGTGCATGGAGCTCTAGGGCCTCCTGGCCCTGTAGGTCCCCCAGGTCCCCCAGGAAGCGGGGATCAGTTGGTCCCACAGGGGTGATGGGGCCCTAGTATTGATGGGGGTAAGGGCCACCTGGCCCCGGGCTATGGCATCCTGGTCCTCATTGTGTCGGCTGAAGTTTTCCCTCAACATCATATTGCCCAGATCTTTGATAAGACAGGACAAGCCGGTGTGGAAGATAGAGGGGGTGAAAGAGCATTAGTCTTGGCTAGGCCCCAGGTTGGGACTGAGACTGGGGAAGAACGTCGGTTAGATGTTTCTTCAGGCCTGGAGTCAAACCAAATGGTTTTAAAGTGGGTGGTTTCTAGGTGAAAGGTAGACTTGAATCAAAATTGGAACAATTCTTGGGTGTGGTGGTTCAGCCACTACGGAATTAAATCTGGCCTAAAACAATTGGGGTTTGCTTATGGCATATTTCAGAAGACATAGAATCAAGAATGACGGATGAGCTTGATCTATGCTTGCAGTAGAGAGCTTTAAGAGAAGTGACTTGAGAATGGCAGGTTCTTTAGTTCCGTTTTCTATCAACCTGCCTAAATATCAAATAAAGCATTTCTTAAGCTTTACTTAATTTTATACTGTCTTCTGAGGTTTATATTAATTAATTTAGTCTAACAGCGGTCATGTTTGGCCTATACAAACAAGAGGTGGACTTTGAAAGCGAGATTGGGAAGGCTATTGCCTCCCTATACACCTTGTCTTGGAGTCAGGGCATGTTTCTGGGGGTAAGAATACTCGCAACTGTCCTCCAAAGGGTGTTTATCCGTGGAGCCTGTAGCACACGCACAAGAAGAATAGTCTCAGGGACTTTGTCTGCCCTTTGGTCAGTGACTTGGGCCCTGCTTCCCAATTCATTCGTAGCTCATTGAAAGGAGCCATTGCGTTACATAAAATGGAACTCATTAACTTTCCTGTCGTTGTGATGGAAAGCAAAAGAGGAGCTAAGAGCAATTGTGTTCCCTGTGTGGTATCATCATACCACGACGCTTTTAATGGTAATATTTTCAGTAGTATTTTTGCTTCATGAGCTATACCATGTGCTGGAGTGTGTGTCCCGGAGTGGTGGGAAAGTTGTAGGACCAGTGAAGACTGAAAGAAAGATTACATCAATGCTAAGTCCAAAGGAGTTGGAGCTGATCCATCAGACGTTTGGACGGGTTCAGTTCCAAGGACGGTTGACAAAGGCTTCAGGGGGTGAGGATTCGTTCACTTTACAGTTGAACCAAGTTTTGGTGATCTTGGCAGTGAAGCTTTCAAACTGAATACGCGACTTTTGGAGGAGCAGGTGGGGTTGTATGACGCAGCAGAGGAGTTTTTGGACTTAGTTGACCGAGCGGAATGTCCAGATGAGGCAAAAGATTCAGCTTGGTCAGCTTTTCTGTAGTGCAATCATGGGGAGGAAGTCTGTGAAGGAATATGGTTAGATGTTCCAGGCACTGGCCTAAGCAGCCAAGGCGCCAGAATCCCAGCTTCCTTGGATGTTCCGTCAAAATTTGCAGGATGTTTTTATTGGCAATGGCAGCAGTGTGACCTGAAGCGACGTTGGAGGAAGAGGTGGCCTTGGCCTTGCAGGTGGAGCGGCAGGTGACCTTGACCCAGGCTCGCCAGGAGTTGGTGCAATTCCCGAGTGGTTCCCATGGGAAGGAGGCAATGAGACAAGCAGGTTCAGAGCCTGTGTACAGCTCAAAGGGGTTCAGGTATGTGGAGGAGGAAGGAAAGGGTCAAGGGGATCCTGGGCAGGGCGTCAAGTATCTGGGTGCGGCAATGGTTGAGTCCCCCATTCAGGCCCCTGAGGTCCAAAAGAAGAAGAATGCTCCTTATAATTTCCGCAAGAAGCCAATGAAGGCAGTGTCCCAGAATAAATTTCTGTCTTCGCTTTATTCATATCTATTTTTGCCTGTAGAAGTGCGGGAAGGTCCTAGGAAGAAGGAGTGTGGAAAGGTCCTGGCCCTGGTGGACACTGGGGCTGATAAGAATTATATGGATGAAGAGTGGGCAAAAAAATGTGGATTGCCATTGCAGGAGGATGGATTTGTTGGCGGATTCCATTAAGAGAACTGCGGTCTGGAAGGTGCAGGACAAGATCCCGTTGAGACAAGGCCCAGATGAGTTTGATTAAGAATTTCATGCTGTGGCACATTTGCCTCACCCAGTGGAGCTGGGGATGAGGTGGTGGCACCAATTCATCCGCAATTTGATATGATGAAGGGGAAAGTGCTCTTGTCGCCTGAAGGCTCAGATGTGTGGGAGTGGGAGTTTTAATCCCAAGGGTCATCAGTGAAACGAATGAGTGGAATACCTTCAGTCGCGCCATTGGAGGGTTTTCTAGAGGAGTACCAGGATTTTGCATCAGGGTTTGAACCCAAGGGTGAGGCACCCTTCCCATCTATGGGATACTTTAAATTTAGATTCCAGTTCAAAGAGGGCTCTGAGTTGCCAAGGGGATGTCCAGTTTATCCATTGAATCCATGGGCTTATGAGACTCTTGATCGATATGTCCATAAGATGCTAGGTCTGGGTTTGATTGTGCCGTCCAAATCGTCTGTGGTTTCACCAGTGCTGCTGGTGCCAAAGGCGAGTGGGGAGCTACGCCCTTGTGCGGTCTTCCGGCGCCTCAATGCAGTGACAGAGCCTGATCCTTATCCGATGCCACTCCTGGAAGACATTCTGACCATGATTTTGGGGTGTATGGTGTTCACCAAATTGGATCTGGCTGATGCTTTCAATTCTATTTCTGTGCAACCAGAGCACCAGAAGTATACCGCGTTTAAGTGTCACTTGGGGAATTTTGAGTATCAGGTTATGCCATTTGGACTGCATAATGTCCCTGCAGTTTTCCAGCGCATGATTGATTGTGTGATGGGGGATTTTGTGGGTAGGTGTTGCATTAACTATATGGATGATATTCTGATATTTTCCAAGTCGATGTAAGATCATGTGAGGGATGAGAGGAGTGTATTATAGGTGGTAATCCAGGCGGGCTTGAAGTTGAAGCCATCCAAGTGTGAGCTTAATAAAGACTCGATGTATTTCCTGGAATGTGGTTTTCCAGGGGGGTTAGCGATATGTCTTGATAAACTGAGAGCAGTGAAGAAATGGAAAGCCCCCAGGAATCAGATTGAAGTGCGAAGTTTTTTGGGAGTAGTGAACTTTGTAAGGAGATTCTCCAAGAATTTAGTTGAGTGGGCGGTGCCACTGACAAGGTTGAGTGGGAATGTACCTTTCTTTTGGGGGGGGAGGATGAGGAAAGGGCTTTCCAGCGGGCGAATAACAGTCTGCTGACAGCCCCAGTTCTGGCCCATCCTGAACCCAACAGACCGTTTGTAGTAGAGACAGATGCGTCAAACTTTTCACCTGGAGCGGTGCTATTGCAGGAGGGTGAAGATGGGGTTGAGCACCCTGTCTGTTACTTCAGCAGGAAAATGGTGCCTAAAGAGACAAATTACTCAGTATATGACAAGGAACTTTTGGCAATAGTGGCGACATTAGGGGAGTGGCAACACCACCTGTTGTATGCCAGGCATCCAGGTGTGATCCAGACTGATAATCAAGACTTTAGGTATTATAAGTCCCCACATCTGATGAATCAGAGAAAGGACCAGTGGCATTTAGCTTTGGTTCAGTATGAATTATGGATTGAGTATAAGCCAGGGAAACATAATATCTTGCCAAATTGCGGAGTCATGATTCAGGGTTGGTGTTTTCTGAGGAGGAGTTGAGAAAGATTAACACCGCTACAATGTTGCCATTGAGTTTTTTTGCAATGATCTGGGGTTGGAGAGAAGAAATCTTGGGGAGTTTTTGGACTGCACAGCAGAGAAGTAAATTTGGCCAGTGGATCTTAAATGAGATGAGAGAAGGGGAGGCGAGCAAGAAACATGTGTTCTCAGTCTGAGGAGGTCTTATATGGCATGAAGGAAGGATCTTGGTTCCAGTGATGAGTTTGCAGCAGGAGGTGTTAGCAGCTAATCACAATAATCCTTTGGAGGACATCCAGGCGGGGAGAAGACACTGGACTTGGTTCATCACCAGTATTAAGGGAGGGGAGTGGGTGCTGCAGTAAAGCAGTATGTGGAGCCAAGTGTTGTGTGTGCCAGGTCAAAGTCCCGCCATATGGCGTCAGGAGAGAAATTGAAGCCGCTTCAGATTCCGTCTAGGCCATGGGCCTCTGTGAGTGTGGATTTTATCACAGGATGCCCAAGTCTCAGGGAATGGACGCCTTGATGGTGGTGGTTGATCGTTTAAAAAAGGATGCAGGGGTTTTCCCTTGTCAGTCAACCATCTTTGCAAAGGTATCAGGTCAAATTTTTATGATTGAGGTCTTTTCCCAACATGGGGTACCAGAGGAGATTGTGTCAGACTGAGGTCCGCAGTTCACATAGCGGTTCTGGTTACATCTGTTAGGTAACATGAAGATAAAGGACCCCCGTTCATCAGTTTACCATCCCCAATCAGATGGAAAACTGAGAGGATAGATCAAATATTGGAACAGTATTTAAGGTGCTACGTCTCAGGGCGGCAGGATGATTGGGTAAGTTGGGTGAAGTTGGTGCAATTTGCATATAACAATCACAAGCATGCTTCCACAGGAATGACCCCATTTTTCGCAAACCATGGTCAGCACAAGAGGGTATGGGGCCTTAAGAGAAGGGTCAGAATCCAGCAGCAGATGAGCTGTCACGTAAGACTTGGGATACCTCGAAAATTCTGAGAAGGAATCTAGAGGCAGCAGTTGCATCTTAGGAGAGGATAAAAGATAGGCATCGGTCAGAGGGGAGCGTTTTCAAGAAGGGTGATTGGGTCTTAGTAAACTCTCAGAACTATGCCATACCTATGAGGAGCCAGAAGTTTGGGCTGGTGGAGTTGGGCCCATACCTAATAGTTAGGGAAGTGAACGGGGTGGCGTTTGAGCTGAAGTTTCCAAAGGGGTTACGGGCTCATCCAGTGTTGCATGTGTCACAGCTCAAACCATTCTTGGAACAGCTGCCTGAGAGGGCCTCTCCTTTTTTTTCCAACTGAAAGGGGGTCTGAGAAGTACAAGGTGGAGGAGATCCTGGACATAAAGGTGGTGTGGGGTCGTTGATTATTTTTGGTCTGGTTAAAGGGTCATCCAGTTGAGGATGCCACGTGGCAGACATCCAGAGATTGCACCCAGTGCCCTGGGAAGATCTGAGAGTTCTTCTTGTCTAGGGGGGTGATGTGATGGTTGAGGTTTTCCCTCAACATCATATTGCCCAGATCTTTGATAAGACAGGACAAGCTGGTGTGGAAGATAGAGGGGGTGGTAGAGCATTTATCTTGGCTAGTCCCCAGGTTGAGACTGAGACTGGGGAAGGATGGTGGTTATATGTTTCATCAGGCCTGGAGTCAAACCAAATGGTTTTAAAGTGGGTGGCTTCTAAGTGAAAGGTAGACTTGAATCAAAATTGGAACAATTCTTGGGTGTGGTGGTTCAGCCACTACGGAATTCAATCTGGCCTAAAACAATTGGGGTTTGCTTATGGAATATTTCAGAAGACATAGAATCAAGAATGACGGATGAGCTTGATCTATGCTTGCAGCAGAGAGCTTTAAGAGAAGTGACTTGAGAATGGCAAGTTCTCTAGTTCCGTTTTCTATCAACCTGCCTAAATATATCAAAATAAATCATTTCTTAAGCTTTACTTATTTTTAAACTGTCTTCTGAGGTTTATATTAATAAATTTAGTCTAACAGCGGTCATGTTTGGCCTATACAAACAAGAGGTGGACTTTGAAAGCGAGATTGGGAAGGCTATTGCCTCCCTATACACCCTGTCTTGGAGTCAGGGCATGTTTCTGGGGGTAATAATACTCGTAACTGTCCTCCAAGGGGTGTTTATCCGTGGCTCCTGTATCACACGCACCAGAAGAATAGTCTCAGTAACTTTGTCTGCCCTTTGGTCAATGACTTGGTCCCTGCTTCCCAAAACATTTATGGCTCATTGGAAGGAGCCACTGCGTTGCACTCATGGCCCCCGGGCCTCCTGGCCCTCCTGGGCCTTCTGGGCCGACTTTTCATTTATTTTTTCCTCCAGAGGATCCTTCCCTAAACAGCCGCCTTCACGTTATATAACAAGATCTTCAAAATATTGCTCAAAGCTATTGGCTATATTACTCTGGAGATCATATTGATCTAAACCTTACTGTTGATGCGATTAAGGAAGGGGTAGCAACACTTACCATCTTTACAACTCCCTCACCTCAGATTTAACTTTATTAAAAAATTATTTTTTGTTGGAGCAAAACAATTATGAGCTCCAATCCCTAAAAAAATCAACATGTCAGAATAAAATCATTATGAAATGAACTTCAACAAAAAGCTTCTACCAATTTTATAATTACTTATATTGGGGCTCTTCAAGATTATCTGAACAGATTTTGACAACAAGCTGATTTAAATCGAAACCTTGTTCCTCCTTCCAACTCTGAGCTATCCAAAATAATTGTACTATCCCAATGGGCGTTAATGTTATTTTGGCTCCCGTAGGAACCATTTTTAAACCTTTTTTAAAGACAAGTTCAACCATGGGGAAGGAAGTATTGCTTCATTTCTTTATATTTTTGAGAGCGCAATGGAGGAAGATCCTGACCATCAGAAATTTAAATACTTACCTTCTTTCCTTTCTAAATCTGCTCAAGAAATCATAGTACCCCAACTAATCTGATGAAATACTTAGGATGAAGTTAAGGCCATGCTTATTAAGGAATTTGGCAGTGATCTTCCCTTGCAAATCAGAAACATGCCTTTATGAGTATAAAGTTAAGACTTGGAGAATACCCCGCAGATTTTGCTGCTTGGTTCTACTCTGAAGCTCAAGCGTTAGTGACCAATAACCGCCTTACACTTGATGATTCAGTTGTTGCCATCCTGTAAGTCCTGGGGAACATCCCCTGGCAGTTTATTGGGCCATTTTTCCATTTCCAAGTAAGAAAGTACCAAAGAGGATGGCTGTACCCCTTGTTACTCAGGGCGATTTCACTCACATGGTAAATGAGCGCTGGGTAACAGCCCTCCTACTTCAGATACCACTCATGATACTCACACTCTCCTCAGCATAATTGCTTTGAGGAATCAGTGAAATCTACGCCAAGATCGCTGTAATGAAATTGATCATAACCAATTTGAGTGGCAATCAGCCCAATGCTAAGATTTCAAAAGGTCAAAAAGGTATGAAGACTGAGCTATCAGCTGGAATGCCTGAAAATTGCAATTCAGTTAACATGATGATCAAAAAAATATCCCCTCTCCCAAATCTGTTGGGCATCACCCCCAATGGGCAGGTAATAGCACCGGACACCATCAACGAGGTTTTGAAGCTTCCTGTTAACAAATTGGGTGTTGCGCCTGATGCAATGCTACTGACTGAACTAATGGCCCAGCAACTGAGCACGGGCGAGTTTGGCGTCCTGAACCTGCTCCCAATTAAATGGGCCCACCCCTATGTGAGGTGGCCTTGGGGGATTCCCACTGCTCATCAGGCTAAACGCCATTGCGCCAATAATCAAAAACGTAGTAGAGCCTTGGTTTGGACATTTGAGGTCAAACCAGCAACGACTCAGCCCACCGCCAAATTTTATGATGTCAGTTCCCAAGGAATAAACCTTCCCATTCCTAAATAATTCGCCAGTTAGGCTGAATTTGTGGGACCTGATCCCGGCTTGATTTCTCCAAATTGACTACTATTTAATCAGTCACATTGCACTGAGAAAATTGTTGGTCGATTTTTCTTTCTTAAATTCCTATTAAAAATCCTTTCCCAAAAAGTAGTTTTTATATGTTAAAAATTAAGCTGCCTTATCCGCTGACATTCTCATACCCCTCGGGGTTAACGGCCATGTGCATCTGGTACTTTATTTTTGTGCCTATATGAAATTCTGGCTCACTGGCAGATATTGGTGGAACTCCTTTCTGATTCCATATTAGTTGTGTCAGCAGCAATGCCCCAGACATTCTGGTTTGCTGTTCAGATGCTCTGGCATTTGGGCTGGCAGGCCAGTCTAATTCTTACTTGCTGTTCACCTGACATAGTTGACCAACCATTATTCTTAGCCATTTTCGCCTTTCTCACATGTGTAGGCGCAGCAATGGTTCCTTCTTTTCGACTGAGCCAGGTTGTAAAGAAGATTATCTCTGACCACATTAGACCAGCCACACTCAAATCTCCAAAACCATACCCCATAGTTGCCGCAGCTATTTGCCCATTGGTTTCCCCGGATCCCACCACCATCTCTTTGGTATCGCTGGATTCATCCACAACTACAAATAAGGAGAACTACGTTTACTTCTTAGTACCCATGAAAATTAGTGTTGGGTCCCATCACGTCTCCTTTGAGGCCCTGGTGGACACTGGAGCCGTGGGAAATTTTATGAGTGTTGAGTTGGTGCAACAATTAAAACTGGAATTGGATGCAGGCTCCTCAGTGATGGTGGCCTCATCTGCTTATCAGCCCTCATATGTCATTCACCAACCAGTACCTTTTTAAATCCACCAATTCAGCTTCTGTGATCACTTTTCAGCTATGCCAAACCTGGTGTTTCCAGTGATCTTAGGTGTGGGGTGGTGGCGTCAACAACATGTGAAGATTCATTTAGAGTCTAATACATTGTCATCTACCAATGATCATTTGAAGGGAGGATTTCCTTTGCTCAACACCATCAAGAAGGTACAAGGAACTAGCTTTATCACTACCCTAATCACTTCTGCGGGCGTTCTGGCTGATTTCCCTGAAAACTTAATGTGTTATCAAGGAACCTTCGATATAATAAAGGCGGATTGCCTGCCTAAACACACCAGGTATAATTGTGGGTTTTAACAACTGTGGAGTTGGTGAACATCAACTGTCCGTTGTATCCCCATACAGCGGAGGAAGAAGTTGCACTCAATACCTGGTTGGACGATATGTTGAAAAAAGGTTGGATGTTCAAGGAGTCCTCACC
>JAKSZP010002293.1:0-17329 GCA_022478985.1 Massospora cicadina | reverse complement strand
AACAAAATAGGGGCATCTGATAGTAATTAACTATCAGGTGTACTTATTGGGATTGGGCAGGTTTCATCATTGACTGCTTTGAAATGTTTAATGATTTGTAAGGTGAGTGATACCACCCGCAACTAGCAAATTGATTGGTTAGTGAAGTGACCTGCCATAATGGGTAAAAAGGCCCATTATCTAAGCAGGTCACTAGCCAATTATAGATAATTCGCTTGGATCAGGAGGAAAACACTAGGAATATGTTTTTGTCTCTTTCTGTTTGAGGTCTCGAGGATGTCCAACGTCAGAATCCTAGTCAGTATGGGGAATTTAAGTTGCTGCTGAGATGAGGAAGGGTGCTTCAATGGCAACAGCTGCCATTTCATCAAAGAGGTGTCAACCAAGGGTTAACCAGCTGAATCCCCATAAATTTCCTAGAATTCACTATAATAAAAAACAGACATACAGATGGATAAAAATTAATAAAGAACATTATTAGTTTGACTGTAGATTCAGTAATAGTTAGACTATCAGCATATAGTGTGAATTTTATATCAAGGATATTATTGCAGAAGGCAATAATTGATAGACTCTCAGAGAAGAATAGAGATCTGAGAAGGGATCTAGAGATGAAGGGAACCACAGCTAAGGAATTTCTGCCAACTGTGTGTTGGGCTGAGGGAGACTGTCATCAGAGGATCTTAACGAAGATCAAGTGGACAGTTTCATAGGGAATGAATTCTTATGAGTACGATATTTAGTATTAATTGGAAATACCAGCCAAAGCGTTGGGCCTGAAGATAATTCTAACTCAACTACGGATAATAGTCATCATACTATTATCAGATTATATATAATATTACAACGCAAGGTGCACGAGGAAACTGAACCTGTGCAGTAGAAAGATTACTAGGGTTAACCTCTGATAATCAACTCCAAATATCAAATTTTTTACAAATAGTATTTCTATCTTGTTGGTTGAGAATCAGATTTGTCAGGATCTTGTTATACTGACTCTAAAGAATCTTTTCTCATTAAACACTATTTCTTTAAACCATTAGTTTGGGTTTAATACAAACTTATAGGATCTGGTCAGCTTATAAAATCGGTTCAAAGGGCAGGATTCTGACAAATCCTCTTTCAAGATCTTGTCATAGAGTAACATAAGTTCTAAGAAGACGTATTTGTGCCCAATTTACAATTATAACATTTGAGGTGGAAGCAATGTAATGTTCTGATCCAAGTTGATGAATTACCTAGTAGGGTCCCAAACAGTTATTTGCCAACTTATGTAGCCTCACGGATGGTGATGATAAAGTTAGATAAAATCATCTAGGGATTACTATGATATTGCAGTTCATTTAGCATTAACCTAATGTTCCTCCTTATATACTAAAAAAATTGGTTTAACAACCATGACTTAAAAGTCATATGATTTTCATCAGTCAATTGCCTCAATGAATGCTCCACATTATAAGGAGTAGCTGATTCAAGTATGGTATGAGGCTGGGAGGAAGAAGAGGTTCTCTACCATATAAGACCTTAAAATGAGAAATTTGGATGGACTGATGATAGCTAGCACAATAAGCAATAAGGGCACTGGGGAAAGTCATTCCAATAGATGTGTATCAATGCTGCTAGTTTGCATAAGATTAAAATTTAAGCGCCATTGGCTCTATTTACATTCCAATTGTAGCTGGATAGTAAGGTGTGGTCATGAAGTTTTTTAGGATAAAAGCTTATCCTTGAATTATTAATAAATGAAGTTGTTACATTATTGAAAACCAGAACTCTAGAGCAACTATGACAGGTCAGAATTTTTTGGTATTAGAGTAAAGCAGTAGATTTTGCGTTAACTTTAGGCAAAAAACAGCTTTAACCACTTAATTGATTGGTAAATGGACATAACAACATATCTATGTTCATAAAATATGCTGGTGATTGTCATGAAAACGTCATAAGAAGTTGACCGGCCTGACAGTTGGGATGTATAAGCACCCAAAAATCAATCCAGAATGCCAGTGGCATTGCCGCTCAAATGGCGTTATATGGTGCGGGAAATTGGGTGACAATGGCTCGTTGATGTAGGATGATAGTAAAAAAGAAAACAGTAATGAACAAAACAGAAACAACCCTAGTTTCTGAAGGCCTTACTGCGGGGGTTGCACTACTGGATTAACTACTTCAGGATCTCCAGTGGAAGAGTTCATCACTAAAGCAGAGACAAGGGTGCGGATACTTGCTTAAAGGTGAGATATGCGAGGCCACAGGATTCTGATACCCTGATATCAGATAGCTTCAATAACAAGATTAAATTCCCAGAAATTTCTTGCACGATAAATCCCGTTGACTATGGTGGAGCAATTGTAATCATCAAATCTGGTATAGCCCACCCAGTATAGAGGCTGACAGGCCATCAAGTTAGTGCCATTGGGACTTCAGCAAGAAGAGTTGAAATAAACTAAAAAATTTGTGTATTGGTGGGAATTTTATAAGAAAGTTAAGTAAAGAATTATCAAAAATTTTCTCAGTGCTGCACAACTGATTAAATATTGTTTGATTAGGGTCAGCTTGTCAAAGCAGGGGTTGGGGCCCTCAAATTTGACCTAACCCGGCAAATTTTTGGGGGTGGAGGAAATAATATTAAACTGAACTGACATCAAAGGAATTGGCAGCAGGCCAAGTCGCTATTGGTTTGTATACAAATGCCTGACCCAAGGCTCCACTACATTTACATCAGTTAACACAACAGCGTCTGGCCCAACGGGCAACAGGAATCACCCAGAGCCACCCCACATAGGGGCAGTCCCAACGGGTCAGAACCAGGTTCAGGATGACTAACACATCCATGCCCAGTCGCTGGGGCATTCATTATCCAAATGGGTTACATCAGGCACCAATCTCAATCCTTAAAATGTGGGTTTTACATTATTGATGACAGTCCCCAATGGTTGTACCTGCTCATAAGGGATTGTACCTGATGATTTTGAGGGGAGTTTGGCATCAGCAATTGTACTGCTCGATAGCTTAATGCTATTGGCAATTACAGCTGAGAATTTGATACTTGTCCCTTTTTGACTATTAGGTTTCCACCCATCAGGCTTTATTCCCATTAATTTCAGACATTCTGGCTTCAATTCTGAGTATTTGGCGCTGTTGGTTTTATAAAGCCCTGCCACTCACGGGGAAGGCGGTTACCAATGATTTTGGCTCAGATTTTTTTAATTCAGCAGACAAATTTGCCAAGAGGCAAGATTGGAAACTTGGGGAGAAATCTTCAGAGGAAGCGCTGTTACCCAGCGCTCATCTACCACATGGGCGAAGTCACCCTGGGTGATGAGGGTACAGCCACCATTTTTAGACCCTTCTTATTTGGAAATGGGAAAATCGCCAAATCCACGCAAAGGGGACGTTCCTCTGAACCCATATAACACTTTCCTTTTTCCAAAGGAGGGGCACCACCACTGGGAAACTGAATGAGAACTACATTTTTGTGAGCTTTAGGCAAATTGATTGCCATTAAAGGTGCAACTTTTTTTGGGGAGGGATGGGGAGCATTAGGATGGGACTCATAAAATGCCTTGACCAGTTCCATGCAGTTTGCGCAATTGCAGGCCTTAACCCAACTGTTCTCATAAGCTGGATTTCCCTTTCAAGCGATGAGATATTTAACTGACCTCCAAGATTTTCGGGATGCTAAAGTGCCCTCCACTTCAGCCTCCTCTGCATCCTCAATTACTATCAGCTAAGGATCCGCAGGGTTAGTCCACTTGAACGTGGACAGCTGGGATATGTGGAAGATGTAATGTTGTTTCCAGTGAGATGGCAACTTTAACTGGAAAGCTCTATTGACCAAATCCTCATCCACCAAGTGGGGATCAAACCGCTTGCTTGAAAACTTCTGAGAGGGTACCAGCATTTACAAATGGCACATATCAAGAATGACATATGAACCCACAACTATGTCATGGCCAGGAAGCCGCTTTCAATCCGCAAACCACTTATAGTCACTGGTAGTCTTAGTAAGATGCTCCCGCACCAAGGACTGAGTAGACTGAATGTGCTCTGCATGATCTGCGGCAGCTGGGACCTCTGGACGCAGACAAGGACTGATTGAAAATGAGGGGTCATACCTCAAAGTTGCTTCATAGGGAGAAAACCCCTAGAGCATGAGATCCATTGTTATAGGCAAATTGAGTGAGAGGGAGGTCATCAGCCCAGGTATCCTTCTCAGCCGCAGTATAACAGTGCAAGTAATATTCCAAGATTTGATTAACCTGCTAAGTTTATCCATCATACTGGGGATGATAATCTGTGGAATGGCAGGGTGTAATTTTTAAAATGGATAAAAGATCATTACAGAACTGCACTGTAAACTGGGAACCACTGTCATTGATGATCTCCTGCGGGAGATCAAACATAGAAAACACATGGCGCACAAATAGACAAGCAGTTTCTTCTGATGAAATCACGGAAGAGCATGTAATAAATAGAGAAAATTTTGTAAAATGATTGACCACCACCATCACTATCGTAAACCCATTAGAACAAGGAAGTTTGACAATAAAATCCACGGACACCAATGTCCATAGACCCTCCGCTTGTTGTAAAGGATTATGAAAACCATTTCTTTCTGATTGATATGACTTAGCTCTGTGCAGGTAACGCAATCAGTGATCTGGGCTAGTACTTTTTTTTATAATCCCACCCAATTATAAATCCGTTTAATTAAGTTGGTACATTCCTTATTGCCTGGATGACCAATCGTGGGAGGATCATAATGGGCCTAAAACACCTCAGCTCTAAAGAGAGGAGGGACCCAAACACGCAACTGAAGGTAAATAAGACCTTCCACCAAGCAATATAGGGAATATTTGTGAGTTGGAAGGCACAATTGGTCTAATAACTCCACTATTTTGGGACAGGTCATTTGAGCTCTAAAACTTGTGAAATAAGAGGAGCATCGGGAGCTAAGTCTACAGATGAGACCACAGGAGGTACAATAGATAAGATTTAGGCGGTGGGAATCATAATGACCAGGTCCACTTCATCTGAGTCTGTGTAACAATGAGCAGGGTTGCAACTAAGGAAATTAGGGAGCATGTTTAACGCACCTTTCATGCACTCATATTTAAAATTGGAACTACACAAATACCAATAGGTGCGAGCTTATATATGTGCTAACTTCTGTGGTTTACAAAAATACAGAAGGGCTTGGTGATCTGTACACGCCATTGACTCATGTTTAGCACCTTGTAACAGAAACCAATGAGTCATAGCCCATGCTACTGCTGCCAACTCCTTATCATAGATGGCCCAGGATTGTTCAGTAGAGGAGAATTTTCAGGAAAAGTAAGCGAAGAGATGTTCTAAACCATCATGCTCCTGAAGCAGAACAGCCCTAACTGCAACAGATGAGGAATCAAATGCAACAATATAGAGTTTGGAGGGGTCAGCGTGTCTTAAATTAAAAGGGTCTGATAAGAACACCTCTTTAATTGACTTGAACGCCTGCTGGCACTTGGGTGTTCAATGAAAGGGAACATTCTTACCTATAAGGGGGTGAAGTGGAGCGGCTAACTGGGAAAGGGCTGGGGAAAAATTTCTTCAGAAAAATGATGATGCCTAAAAACCTCTTAAATGTTTTTGGGTTGTTGGAATTGGCCATTAGTAGATGGTGTCCAACTTGTCGGGGGGAATCACACCCATCTTTTAGGACTATATTTCCTAAAAAGGTAACTTCCACTCTATAAAACTCACATTTTGAAGGCTTGAAAAACAGGCTCACCTTGTTCAAATAAGCCACTACTGCTTCCAAGTCTTTTGCATGTTGTTCAGGAGTTGAGGAGTGAACTAAAATGTCATCAATATATTTGACTGCGCATGTAAATAGGAGGTTACCCTCCACACTATCAATCATTCTTTGAAACATGGCTGGTGCATTATTCAACCTGAAGGGCATTACTCAAAATTGAAAAATACCTCTATTCATTCATATAGTAGTAATCCATTCTTGACCTTCCATCACCCAAATTTGGTTAAAGGCATTAACAAGATCAAGCTCAGAGAACACACGAGACTTGGCAACCACTTGACCAATAGTTTGTTCTAGGGGTAAAGGGTAGGGATTGTGCACTGTAATTTTATGCAGTGACCATAATTCACGCAGGGGCGGAGGGAACCATTGGCCTTCTTGGCAAAAACGATGGGAGAAGCAACTGGTGATGTCTATTTAAATAACCACCCTTTCTTAAGCATATCGTCCAACCAATATTTAAGAGCAACCTCCTTCTCCGCTGTGTGTGGATACAAGGGACAGTTAATGTTCAGAGAATGCACCATTGTTCTAAATCCTAAATAAATTTAGTATGAAGGGGAGTCAGTCCGCCTTCTCAGAACCAAAGATACTCCAATAGCACATCTATGCCTCTGGAAAATCTGATGGAAGGCCTTCAGGGAAACAAGGGAAGTGATGGAAATCAGCCTTGAGTTTTTATAAGGGTATCTACTAGAGGAGACTCCCCCTCCATTTGATCATTAGCAAATGACAATACTAGACTCCAGGTGAATTCTAACATGTTGTCAGCACCACCATCCTACCCCCAAAATTACTGGAAACACCAAGTTGGAATTTCTGAGAACTAATCTCAAAAACAAAACTGATGAACTAAGAAAGGTACTTTATCTAGTACTAAAAAAGAAAGGTACTGGGATTTCAGACTAGGTATGAGGTCTTGGAGGCTGATGAAGCAACAATCACTGAAGGAACTAAGTCCATGTCAAGCTCCAACTGTTGGGCTAGCTCTACACTCATAAATTTACCCACTGCATTGATATCCACCAAAGCCTCAAAGAATACATGGTAAGCTCCAATAATAATTTTCATGAGCAATAAAAAATAGGCGAAGTTTTGTTTATTGGCAGATTCTGTCATCTCTGCTGTAACTGAAGAGATAGTTAGTAAATCAGGGGAAGTCCAGGGCCCTTTTCAAGAGTAAAGTTGGGAAGAGTAAGGGCTAAGGAACCAGCTACTTTGATCTGGGCTTTTAATGATTTATTGATAGGTGAACCAAGATAACATGACTTGGGAGCAGGAATATTGGCTGACTCTGAGGCCAGTACTAATGCTGTTCAATTTAAGAACAGACTCCGAGTCATCATTGGGTAGTCCAATCATATAGTTTCCTACTTGAAATCGGGGATTATGGAGAAGGGAGGCATTGATGGAGGTCACCACCTTACACATTTGTTCCACTGTCCCATAGGGGTGGACAAAACTTTGTGATGGGCAGAGGAAGAATCCAACACTGATCAAAAGATAGCTTGGAGCATATTATTAGAGAACTCAAGCGTGGGGGCCTGTTCATGGAAGGTAGTGATTAAAGAGGCTAAGCTAGGAGCTTCAGCCATAAAGGAAAGCAATTGAAATAAACGATCTGAGCATGATACATGAGGTTTCAAAGCTGCAAGTACTACTGTGACAAGTGAGGTAGATTCCCCCGCATGTGAAGTGGAATGCAGAAGTCCTTGCACCCACTGATGGGAATCCTTTTCTAGTGTATCCAGGAGGGCAACACCTTGTTGGGCGTTGGATAGTGCAGCGGCATTGTTAAGGGTAATGGCAGAACACATTTGCACTTCAGCAAGGGTGTCAAAGACTTGATTAACAATATCTCAGGAGGGACCACTCAGATTCCCTTATTGAGCATGAGTTGAGGGAAGAGTAGCAATCCACAGGGCTCTGCTGCCATGAAGAAGTTTCTCCAAGGTATTGTGAACACTGCTCACAAATTCAACTACTGGCCAAACAAACAACAGAAAACAAACTACTGACTGAACGTTCATTTGGTAAAGGGTAACCACTGCGGCGAACAACTCAATAGAAGGATGGAAATGGCAGGAAACAATGGTGGGCAATTATGTCAGGGAAACGGCATAAGAAGTCTAGAACAGCCTTCCAGTCAGGATGCGTAAGCACCCAAAAAGCAAGCCAGAATGCCAGTGGCATTGCCACTCATATGATGTTATATGGTGCAGGAAATTAGGTGACATTGGCTCGTTGATCTAGGACAAGCGTGAAAAGAAAAGCAGTAATAAACCAAACAGAAACAACCCCAGACCCTTCTGGGCTTACTGCGGGGGTTGCACTACTGGATTAACTACTTCAGGATCTTCAGTGGAAGAGCTCATCACTAAAGCAGAGAAAATGGGGCGGATCCTTGCTTGAAGGTGAGATATGCGAGGCCACAGGATTCTGATAACCTGATATCAGATAGCTTCAATAACAAGATTAAATTCTTAGAAATTTCTTGCATGATGGATCCAGTTGACTATGGTGGGAGTGATTGTGATCATCAAAACTGGTATAGACCATCCATTGTAGGGACCAATGGGCCACCAAGTTAGTGCCATCAGGACTTTGCCAAGAAGAGTTGAAATAAAATAAATTTTTTTGGTTATTGGCGGGAATGTTATTAAAAAGTAAAGTAAAGTATTAATCAAACAACAATTTTCTTAGTGCTATGCAACTGATTAAATAGTGCTTGATTAGGGTCAGCTTGTCAAAGCAGGGATTGGGGTCCTCAAATTTTATCTAACCTGGCAAATTTTGGGGTTGGAGGGAAATGATATTAAATTGAACCGATTTCAAAGGATTTGGTGTCATGCTGAGTTGCTATCTGTTCATCCATGAACATCTGTCCTGAGGCTCCACTACATTTAAATTGTGTAGTGTGATCACGTCTGGCCTGACAGGCAACGGGAATCCCTCAGAGCCACCCCTCATAGGGGAATCCCAATGTTTCAGAAACAGGTTTGAGATAACCAACCCGCACATGCCTGTTGCTGGGGCGTTTTTTTGACCAAATAAGTTACATTGGGCACCAATTTTTGGTCCTTGAATTGGGGGTTTCAAATCATTGGTGACAGTCCCCAATTGTGATACCTGCTCATCAGGGATTGTCCCTGATGATTTTGAGGGGATTATGGCATTAGCAATTGTACTGCTCAATGGCTCAATGCCATTGGCGATTCTGGCTGAGAACTTGGTACTTATTCCTTTTTAAAAATTAGGTTTCCACCCGTCAGGCTTTATTCCCGTTGATTTCATACATTCTAGCTTCAATTATGAGGAATCATTGTCATTGGTTTTATAAAACCTTCCCACTTTTGGGGAAGGCGTTTACCAATGATTTTGGCACAGATTTACTCAATTAAGCGGACAGTTTGGCAGAGGCAAGCGTGAGAACAGGGGGAGGAATCTTTATAGGAAGAGCTGTTACCCAGCGCTCATCTACCACATGGGTGAGGTCACCCTGGGTGATGAGGGGTACAGCCTCCCTTTTTAGACCCTTATTATTTAGAAATGGGAAAATCGCCCAATCCATGAAAAAAGGCGTTCCTCTGGACTTAAAGAAATGGTCCACCAATATCAATGCTAACTGTATAAAAACAGACCCTGGCTGAGTTAGTTCAAATTTTATTTTGGACTAGATCCATCTTGAGTTTGACAAACAAGATGGGTTTAATCACACCATACATTGTCTTCGCCATAATTTATAAATAGATCTTAGGTTTTAGCAGCTCAAGAGTTTTTTCAACAGCTCCATGTCCAAGGTTAAGTGAGCATCCATTTAACTTTGGTGCAAGAAGATTATCAAATATAAGGCAAAAAATAGTGCATATTTTTTACTAAGGTGGGGGTGGAAGGCAAGTCAGTAGGGCATACATTTACTAACCTGAAGGTTACAGGTTCAATTTCACCCTTCGCGCATCAATTAGGGTGCCATCTGAAGGAAGCTATTGCGTTTAGTAGGTCTAATAACACGAAACCTTACCCATGACATAACTAGAAAAATCTGAGACCCAGTTCAGAGGTGGAAAACTTTTTTTGATGAAGTTGACCCTGCTCAAGTTTCATGTCAATGCTTTATTTCTCTCTTCTGGTAATGTCTGTCCCCTGGTTGGCTTTCCTCAAATAAATAAAATTTTTACTAAGGTCTCATGGTCAGCCTTGGTGTCTTTAGCCATTCTTTGGAGTCAGTTCTTATGAGAGGTAATTTATGTACCCAAAGATGAGGTTTTGGAATAAGTTTATAGATTTGATATTTCTCAGGGTAGAGATATTTAGAACTGGTAGATGGGATAGCTTATCAGCACTCTGATAAACAGCTCAAGCTAGATGGACAAGAGAAAAGTCATAAGTTTAAAGATGTAAGGTATAACAATCCAGTCTCCACTCAGGATGCTTCATTCATAAGAGCCAACATAAAAAAGAATGGTCAGTAAACACAGTAAAATGATCACCATATAGGATGGGCGGACATTCTTGATAGTTAGCAATACAGAGAGGCATTCCTGTTCAGATACAAATTATTTCTTTTTGTCCCTAGATACGGTTTTACTGAAATATATGTGACTGGATGAATGAGCTGATTAGCTTCAAGTTGAGCAAGTATTGACTCAACTGCATATTCACTTGAATAAGTAAAAAGCACAAAATGTGAATATTTATTGGGATTAATAGGAACTGGAGTAGTTGAAGAGCAGTACATAAAGGATCAAAGGATTGCTGATTCTCAAGTCCTCATAAAAAGGCACATTTTAAGTAAAAAGCTCAATCAAGGGCTAAGAAAATTTGGCAAAATGGAAAGTAGTATGTTAATATTATCCATCGATTACTAGAAGTAATTGAATAGCACATAAAATAACAAGAGCAGGCATTTGTTCAAATGCAGATATTTTATCAGGAATTTGCAGAATATTTTGATGAGTCACCTTATGTCCTAAAAACTCAATTTCAAGTTGAAAAAGGTACATTTTGAAGGTTTAATATTTAAGGAAACCTCTCATAGACAATGGAACACTTGTCAAAGGTGATCAAGGTGTGCAGTGAAAGTATGAGAAAAACAGGTACATCATCCAGAAAAATTAGTAAGCAAGTTGTTTTAAGATTACAGAATAATTGATCCATAGCTCACAAAAAAGTGGTAGGAGCATTGATAAATCCCCGTGGCATCTGGGTGGGCTTGATTATACCTCATTGAATATGAGTGCCATTAGCCCTATCCTCATCTGACAATCCAATTTGCCAGTATATACTTGCCAAATCCATGTGGAGAAAATTGGGATCCAAATAATGAGAATTTTTAGTCATCAATCCTAGGTAAATGATAAATGAACTTTTGCATAATAAAATTCATATGGTATTAATCCATAACTACCAATGAATGCCATCTTTCTTATTAAGTTAAAAACGATGAAGATTATGTACTATGGGAAGATTGTAACAAACCTACTTCCAATAATTGACTTAGTTCAAGGGTGACCTGCGCCTCTTATGTTTTTGACTTTCTGTAAGGTTGAGAGTGGAATAGGAATCTCCAGTGCCAACCTGATTTTGAACCTCTTATATATGTTCATAGTCTTAAGACCCAGAAAGAAAAAGATATAAGAGTATTCTTCAATTAATGCTTCAACAGCAACTTTATGATTAAGAGTTGATCTTTTCCAAGCTGAACTGGGACAGCAGTAATGGTGGAAAACTCATCAAGTCCAAATTTCATGCAGTGTTTTTACACCCTTTACTTCAGTTTCATGGCTCACAGATAATACTTAAACATAAGCAATGGCTTATTTTGATTCAACTACCGCAGGCACATGAGTTAGATTTACTATCAGATTAGTCACTTTTCTTTAATATGCAGGATCTAAAAGTTCAGGCTCAGAATGACTTCAGAGAAGGAGGGATTAATAGTTCCAAAATTTTTGATTATATGATTGGGAGGAAGAATGTCTTGAAACCAGTTTTGATTAGCACTTATACCTTACTGAAAGATATGAGTTTTCTTCTCTGTCTCACGCATTGCAGGCAGGAGGTTAATCTTAGGGACCCACTTTTTTAATACTCCAATTTAGTAGAATCAGGGTATTCAAGATAACAAGTCTTCCATTTAGTTTTACTCTTTTAGGGTTTGGCTCCTGGAGAATTAAAAGTACTTGATGACCAAAAAAGGTAAAATATTGTATTTGTAGTTAATGTAATCTGAGTGATCTATTAAGAGCTGAGTTCCTAAACTTTCTTTTGCTTTGATCGACTAAATTGATGCCAAAATTTAAGTTTTTAAAATATTTACAGAAAACCAGCTGCTCAAACTGAGCAACTTAAGCAAAATGTTGATGCCATCGATGCCTGCTGCCCCAGCTTGGGGTGGTGATGCGCCACCTTCTGGCGTCCTTTGACCACCGCCAAAGTGCATGTGGGCTGGCTCTACTAGCCATCCCAATGCCACTGGGCGTTATGTACCACCTTGGGACTTAGCCCACCATCTCGCATGCACACAGGTAGTGCTCCAGAGCCATCTGGTGCTCCCTTGGAGCAACCTGCATTTCAGCCTCTGGGTCAAAAATGGGAATCTTTCTCCATACATGAGCGCGGCCATCATCAAGATGACCACATTGGTTTAAAACCCAATAGATATAAAAATTTTCGCCCATTCAAGGGCTATTTTGACCTCGGATTTTGGTATAAGGCTGATGCGAAGGCAGCACCTAAGCAGCCAATTATGCTTAATAATATCCCTATTCCCACTATTCATACAAAGCTCCAAGATGAGGCCACCTTGGTGGTCCAGTTTTCCAAGTTGCCCTCCCACCTTTCCCGTGAACACCTCCTCCATGAGCTCACAGAGGGTTTAGCTGTTTATGGCACAGAACCCATGCTGCAGTTTGTGGTTACAAATAAAGTTGATCATTTGGCAGGGCTGCATGCCTTTGCGACAATCCACCCATTCCATCATGACATCCACCTTACAATTCCCCCTCACATGGTGATCAGATCCACCCCTGATCACCCATTCTGATTGCTCTTCAAGAAAAAGCTGCACTATTTACACCTTGTGCTTTGAGCTTGATCACTCAAAGTTCAAGTGCCCTATGGCTTCTACCTCTGCTGCTTCTGCCGCTCCCCCTCCAGCGTCAGGTTGGCTTCTTCCACGCCCAAATTTTTTGAGTTTGGCTCAATTTTCCCACTCCCAACCTCAGCAAATTCTGGCATGGCTTTCAAAGCTGCAGCCAATCAAAATCTATTTTTTTCTAAATTGGTTGAATTATGACAACCTGAGCTGATGACTAAGATAGTTTCAGCTGAGCTGCCATGGTTGACAGTTTGCAGTCAATCAGGTATAGCCAACTTGCCAACTCTAGTGGCTGGCCAACATTAGCTGAGTCAAATTCTTTTTGAGTGTCTCGATTGGATTAACAAAAATGACTGGTTGTATAATGTTAAACTGGATTTTGCATTGGAGGAGTTTTTCATTGTACTCCCAAATCACGCCCCCACCATTTTTCATCCCAAAAACGGTTATCCCATCTATAAAAGATATAAATAAAATGGCAGTTGAAGCCGCTGCAGCTTCTGCCAACGCCCTTCTCCACCAACAACTCTATGGGGCGATGGAACCCCTTGTTGAGGGTATTCCAATCCCAAACTTACCCCATGATTTTTGAGGAGGATGCAAAATCTGAAATTGAGGAGCTTGCTTTTGGTGCAAGCCATGCTTGCATTGATGCAGCAAAAACCTCTCTTTTGACCCCAAAAAATTCTGAAACCCGCTGATGCATCAAGTCTTTTACTTTTTTGCCTGCTCTCATCACTTTTACTGAGCATCAAATATGCTTAATATGTTGAGGCGATGGACACCGCTGACCTCATAAACGAAGAAAATCCACAATTATAACCCCTTATGCCCCATGTCGCTGATGCTCCCACCCCAATTCTGTTCACCATGGTCCACCAGCTAAAGAGGGCTCTAGACAAAAGTTTCCCTAAGCTTCCTCCCCTTCTGATATGGCTTCCTAGACTTTTAGCTGAGGTGCCATATTAGGAATTTTTTTATTCTAATAATCCCTTTATTTGGCCCATTTGAAAATAAAGATTCATGGCAGCTCCCCCTTTTGGGTTGGACACCACTAGTGCTAAAAAAGAGCTGAGTTCCTAACAGTAGCTCATAACTAGTATTATCTAATACTACAGCAGGAAAAGATGATTTTAATCCACCTAATTTTTGTGAAAGTCTTGTATACCCAATGGATTGAGCATAAGTGGTACCTGCAGTGCCATGTTCACTAGTATGGTTGCAAACAGAATGTATTTTTTGAATTTTCCAATAAGTCATGATGAGATGATTTTGTTAGGTGACCCAGAGTGAACCATTGCTTTTATACCAAAAAACTTATGTACTAAAGAGTCCACATGAGTTACTATGGCTTCACATTGTAAGTGTATTGAAAATATAGTGGGGGATGCGTTTTTAACACAGGACAAGAAGGCAAAGCAATAGGTTTATTGTCACTTAAAGATCTGTTTTAAATTTCATCAGGGTTAGCATCTGCATAAATGACTTCAAGTGTGCCAACTCAAGCTTTATTGGTTTTATTAACATCAAAAACGTCACCACAGGGAGCCTCACGCCCTATGATGACCCCTAATAAGCTTTTTAATCAGCAAGTTGATTTTATTAGTGTTTAGAAGTATGATTGAGTTGGCTTCAAAAGATACAGATGGGCTTATTACAATAACTTTCCACCTCATCTTCCTTCACTTTAAGGAAAATGAGGTCAAGTAGGGTTATATAAAAGAAAAGAGCATTTGAAGATTCACAAGAATTTACAAGGAGAGCTTCCTTAATACAGAGAAGAAGTGATAGAATGCTTCATTGAAGTCAATTGTAACTAGAGTTGAGGTCTATCAGCCAAAGCAGAAATTATGACAGTTATATCATCATTGAGGGTAAGTTAGTTAGTAGTTACCAAGATCTGAGCTTCATAGTAGAGTTGGAATAAAACTTGCTTGGATTTTTGCTTGACGGAATTGGATATTTATAAATGCATATTTTTATTTTGGCTAGGGTCTTATCACGAACAAATTCTTTAATGAGAGCATTTTTGACCTCATCCTATATGGTATATTATCAAAATTGGTGTATAATCACTTCATAGGTGATTTGACTTTGATAAAAAGGTAAGCGGTTGATCTTATGTTTATCTAAAGCTCCTACATAGCATCTAAAAATACATAGAGATATAAGCAAAACTTCTTACATCTGGGATAAAAAAGTCAATGAGCGTCTTAATAATAATTTATTAACTGAAGGTATAATATGTAAACCCACAGGAGAGATTTTGAGGAATATGAGAAAAGAGTGATTTGGAGAGTGACTCAAAAACTTAGCCTGTGTTGCTATTTTGATTTATGCGATTATTTTTTTTGCAAAGTTATAACTTGATCCATAATTTTCAATACTAAGCTTTTCAGAGTAAATCTTGTCAAATTAACTTAATCTCAGATTTTTTAGGAGCAATGGTAGCTCAGAGTTCTTGTTATTCAATTTCTAAAATCTCAACTAGAGTTTTTTGACTGTCTAATTTTGAACGAATAAATACATAGTGGTGATAGGAATTATCCAATCCTTCCTTTAGAGCACCTAAGGTAAGTTTTGGATTTACTAGCTTGCCGTTCCTATAAAGCCAGCACCCCTAAGCACTAGCACCTAATTCTTGATCTAAGATAGTAATTCATTCCCAAAAATAATTCTCATCTGGAGAGGGAAAGTGCATTGAGGGTTCAGGGGGCCAAAAGGCCCAATAGGTCTAATTTAGCCCAGCTGTTCTAATAGGTCTAAGTGATCCAATTGATCCAGCTGGACCAGTAGGTCCATTGGGGCTAGTTATCTCAGCCAAACCTAAGGTTTCACTAGTCTCTTCAGATCCAGTAGTCCCAGGAGGACTTATTGTTAAATTTAGATCTTGGATCATCACTTCAAATTGGTTGATTCAAATTAAAGCGTAATTACTTATTTCACCAATTTCTAGCTAAAAGGTTATAGGTGCCAGAGCTTAGCTGATTACCAATAAGTTCATATGTAATAGAGATTAACTGATTACCAATAAGGTCAGTGTTAGCAGAACTTATCTTATTGGTAACATAAATGGTGAAATTGCTAAATCCTAAGGCTACTTCCTCACTTAAAAGATTAACCACCAAACATATAATTGGGACAGCTTTTCTGGACTAAAAGATTTGCTGCCAATTATCCAAAATGGAATCATAGTCATCTTATACCACAGCAGTGACAGAGTTGTAAAAATATGCATTTAAGTTATCAAGTCTTGCAATAAGGAGCATTGTCAATAATTTCTTAGTGATGGATACCCAATATCTAAAACTAAATAATGGATTGCAGGGCGCACAAAAAACTTAGATATTGATCAGTTTGGGTGATAATAACTTCCAAGTTTGGTAGGACAAGGGAGTTATAAAGGTTTTGCAAATTAGCAACGACGTTATAACTTTGATTTTAGTAGGTCCAAAATCCAGGGAAGAGACTGCCCATGAGTAACTGATTAGTATTATCAATTAAATTAGAAGAAATCTGGTAATTGTTTTATCCACAGATGGCATAAAAATCTCCAAGTAGCTAAATTAAACAGAATTTTGTGCAAAAGGTTTGAGCTCATAACTTTCATGGGTATTTACCCATTGGGAAACAATATAGAGATTTACAAGGGGTAAACTAGTTGTGTTATTGTTATTTTCCAATGGAATAATATTATTCTGACAGTTGAATTAGGAGTGACATGTCAGGGTGCACTTCTTTTTTGTTATTGGATTTATAAAGTCTGATGGAATTTTTTCTATGGTAAAATCCTTGATAAAATTGTAATGACTAATCACATTTAATCACCAAATAGTCATAAATCGATATAATGTATTGTCCAGAAAAGAGCAGTGACACTTGTTTAAATCTGGGACTATTGGCTTCAAATATTAAGAATTGGATTGACTGCTAGTTTCCAGAAGTTAACTGCACAGGTTCAGTATGTGCACAATCTACGTTGCTTGATAGTAATTAACATGTGAGTGATTATAGTTGTCATACTATTATCCATACTTGAATAGATAAACCCATTATGGTCAAACGCTATACCTGTAATAATATACAAAATACTTATTATGTTAATTATAGGGATTTCTTCCCTATCCTGGCTGAACTTAATCTACTCACAAATTCAGAGAATCCTGGCCTTCCTTCTCATCACGCTGAGTCTTTGGAGATCCACATCAAAGGTCTGCTTGTCTTCTAAGGATATCTGATCCTTACTCTTTATACACACAAAAGAGTCTACAATTTTCATACTGCAACAATAATTATTTGAGATGAATAAAACTTATATCCCAAATGGAAGAATCTTTTTTAATATGAATTGTTAAGGAATTTATAGAGGGGGTTGGCGCCCAACTCCTCAGTTAAGCCCCAGCCATGAAATGGCAGCCATTGCCATTGCACTT
>JAKSZP010002292.1:0-17364 GCA_022478985.1 Massospora cicadina | reverse complement strand
TTAACAAAATGGTTTTAATTCTGGGAAAATCCATTGTTCCTGTTGTCCATAGCTTCTGGGCATGAAAGTAAATATGAGAATCGTAATTTGTGACTTATCCTGCTTCACTCTGGGTTGGGTTTTGATAGAAACAGTTAATTTGTGACTTACTTGTCTTTTCCCATATATACATCAACAGAAACTCTTGCTTCATATTCTGGACATCTTGTTCACTACCAAACTCAGAGAGTAAGATGATCTTGACTTCAGTCTAAGACAATCCAGGTATCAAGCTTGCGCTGAAGAAATTTCTGAGCCTCGTGGCTCCAACATCCTTGTACATGGCGAGCCTTTTGGTGATCACTAGTGCCATCCATGCTATTTTTCATACATTTAAAAAAATCAGTAATTTTTCCCCTTTCCTGGCGTGTACATGGTCTTGAAATATGGTTTAAAGTTTGGATCCTCTTTAACAGTATCAGCGAGGCTAATAGGTGGCTGAGTATAAGATCTAACTGCCTGTTGTGCACATCTTTGAGAAATCCATGCAAGTGCCTCCGTTTGAGTGATATGTTGAGTAGATGTAGGCTATAGTGAAGCGATTTTTAGTGCCTTCAGATTTTCAATACTTTTGTCTATCACCACTAGTATGTTGTCATGATGCTCCAAATGTTCTCCATAATCATTCAGAGAGGTAATGGTTTCCCCATTCTCTTTCTCAAGAAATACAAGCTCTTCTATCAAAGTTCTTAAGGGTAAGTTCCATTTTTTATAATTGAGGGTACTATCACTATGGGTAGTGAGGTAGTTCTAGCTCTTTTAGCGGTCTCCTTAACAAGATCAAGATCATTACACAAATTGTGCGCTTCAAATTCCAGAGTTTAGACTCTAATGTGGATGGTATCCTCCTCCCTCACCAGAAGTTCAGAGGAATCCTCTCCACCTTCTCCATGATACACCTCTAAATCCACATCATCATCAGTTTGCTCTTAGAACTATCATGATCATCGATAGGTCCTGATGGTTCTAACCCTGTAGTGAGCATCAAAGTCATTCCACCAACCTTGGCTCACTTAACTTTAGAGGCTGACTTGCTGTTCAGGGAATCTACTCCACAAACATTAGGCATCAGACAACCTTTGCTAACATTATCTCAGTTTTCACTAAACAAACACTTTTAAGATGCTACCCCTTGGTGCATGTGGGATCCGCCAATGGATGCCACAAATATATTGTTTAAAGTGAGAAATTGACTTTTTAATAAAAGTAGTAGGTAGCACTTTGTTAAAGTTTTTTTTATTGTTTAAGCAGGGCAAACCCAAAGAAAGGTCCTTTTCTTGATACTAGTATTTCCTATTCAAACTAGTTCAAATTTCAAGACCATGGGTATTCAAGGCAAAAGAATATTAAGCTGAGTCATTTAAATTAGGAAATATAGGCTTTCATCCTATCAGATTGAAGATAAATAATTTTGAGGCAAAACTGACCCATGTGGTAACAATTTGATGTATTGTATCCAATCACCAGTGAGTAAAATCTTCTCACCTTGTTGGTGGTCAGACTCATGTGGTAACGAACACCCCAAATTCAGCTGAGAAGTCAGAGTAATCCTATTATTAGTTATTACCTTTTTAAGCCATTTTTTGTTATAGACCATATTTTTCTGATAGTTAAGATTCCACCGAGAATCCGCCAAGGTCTTTTTGCTGTGGGTACTCATATCATTGATATCCACAATATTATTTGAAGATCAGGCAGGAGATGGGTCAATCATGGTAGCAGAATTGGTAGCACTAATACCTCCAACATTCTTTTTTTAAGTTGAGAAAGAGAATGTCTGACATTGCCCCCCTCAAGAATGTTGGGAGGAGTGTAGGATTGTAGGAATTGGCTATATACACGGTTTATAGTAACTCCTGTGGCTAATGATTTGATGGAGTATTCATTGCCTCTTTTGTAGCTAATGGAGAAAGGTTCCTCCCAAATCGAACTAAGCTTATCACTTATTGGGGTGATGCGGGTATGGTAGTATAACACCTTATCAGCCACTTGAAATGTAGGAAGGGGGGTGCGGAGCTCATTGGCAGCCTGCCCTTCTTTAGTCACTGTTTTTGTGAGGTTGGTATACATGCAAGAGTATTCCTTCTTGCTGGGTTCTGTATTGGCTAGTACTAAGGGGACTTCATAATTGAGCAATGACAAGATCCCTTGCTTCATATTGATAATGCCGTCATATTCAATCATAAACTGAGTACCTATAAGCATATCATAATCGTTGTTATCCAAAGCCACTGCGGGGCCCAATAGAATAAGCTTCCCAATATGAATGGGAAGGGACAAATAAGCACCCAGTGCGCGGGTGTTGGTAGGACCAGCGGTTCCAAAGTCTTGATTGTACTCCAAGTCAGGTGCAAGTTTGATCTTTTTCATCAACTTGGAGGAGATTACATTCATCAGGGAGCCTGTATCTAAGATAGCCATCACCTGAATTTTTTGGATAACCACTTTGAACTTCATAAGTATCCCCCCAAAAGTGGGCAATATCACTAAGACCTCCTTAAGATGGAAATAGGAGTTTAATTTGAATGCAGTATTGGGGTAATTTTCCTGGATGGACTTCATGGTATGACCATGCTGGATAGGGCGAATAAGGTGAGACATCACCTCATCTGTGTCACTGGCAGTATCAATAATGACTGGCTCTCCTAGAATTTGGCAGAGATACATCTCTTCAGGTATGGTGGCTTCATCTACTCCTCCAGCATTAAAGCAATTGGGAACTTCCACTTCAGCAGGTACTCCTACAACGTAATAGCTGACCTCATCCATACACCCCTCAGAATCATCCCCTGGGGTATTGGTAACGTGAGGTACTGGCATAAGTTGTTTAGGTGAGTCAGGCATATGAGTTTTGTCAGCAATAGGTGTGCCTTTCCCTATGCTGACATTTCTTTTCCCTGCTCCTGTTCCTTGGCGTCAGCTTTCTTTTTCCAGCACACAGCCTCCTTGTGTCCAAACTTGTTGCAGTATTTGCACCAAGGGCGTTCAGGACGTTTTGCTTTGGGGTTTTGCTCTTCAGGGCCCATTATCTGAAGGGGCTCCTTCTTTTCTTCAATAGCTAAGGCTTGAGGCTTAGGCTTTGAATCCTCAATGGTTAGAACGTGAGGACGAGATACTGCTCCATGTGGAACTTCAGGCTTATGGAAATCAGTGACATCTATTAACGCTTCCTTGATGTCTTGAATGGTATAGAAATAGCGTTTAACTGAGGTAATGTGCATCGCTAACAGAGGGTAAGAAGCCACTCCAGTCAAAACGGCGGCTACAGCATCATCCAAAGTCAACATCTTTGAGGTTAACAACGTCTGTGCTTCCATATAGAATCATTCCACAAAGGCGACCAATGACTCTCCTTTTTAGATACTCATGCGCATAAAAGCTTGCTTTTTCATACTTAAAGCCTGTTCTGAACCAAACGTGTTTATGAGAGCCTCTTTAACCTCGGACCAGGTGCAAAGAGCATCCATGTGAGGGACCATCACCTCCTGTGCCATGCGGCCCAAAAAGGTAAGTATATGTTTGGCCTTCTGACGATCTGTTGCCCCTTCCATAGCTGCTTCATAGACGTATAAAAATGAAGCAATGCTGCCTTCTCCCAGGATAAACTTGTCTTTAAATGTCAGTTTAAATGAACTAGAATCACCCCCGGTAAGGGTATGAATAGCTGGAGCTTCTGCTTCTGAGGTTTTGGAGTGGTGGTTTAACTGATCAAAGGTATGTGAAAGGCGATCAAACTGATCATGCATGGCTTCAAGCTGGGTTTCCATTTTAGAGAGGGCTTTTAGGGACCCAGATTCACATAGTCTCAGTCGAGCTTTGATCCCTGAGTTATGAGTTTCAAGATCTTCCACTCAGCTCTCCATTGCAGTGACTTGAAAATGGAGTTGTGACACCAATTGAGCTTAGGTTTAATTGAGCAGTTTCCACGGCTTTCACGTGGTTCTTCAGCTCTTCTTTCATTTGTTTACAACCTTCATCATCACAAGAGTGGGTGCTGGGGCCTTATACTCCCCAATCTGTTCATACTTCCGCTTGACCTGCATTATCCAGCTAAATACTTCCTTCAACAACACAGGGCTTTCCAGAGAAGCTTTTACCACTTTTGCTTCAGTTTCACATTCAGTCAGGCGACGTGCCAAATATTTGGTATTTTCAAATGAAGCTTTGAGAGCTAGATCCTTTTCTAGCTGAACAACCTTGGCCGTGAGGGTGGTGGTGGCGCTAGATGGTTCAAGCAACAGACGACGTTCAAGCTTATCAACACGCAAAAAGGCCTGAATTAACTGTCGCTCCACCACAGCCACATGCTGTTCATATTCCTCTTGAAGGACGGAGTCAGGAGCTGAAAGGTCATGGTGCGGTTGCTCATTTTGCTTTTCAAGTTCTTTAGCAAACTCCTCCAACAACGAGTGGGTGCTAGCAGAGGAAGCGTTCAGTTCATCCCAGAATATCTCCATGGCCTCCTCAACGTACTTTACAATCCCAGTGTCCATAGTAGTAAGTAGTCATGCAGTTATATGATAAAGTTGTGATTAGCTTCCACACCAGATCTAACTGCCCCAAGATGTTTGGAGGTCAGTTGATACAATTTATAATAGGCTAAATTCAGAGCTGCATGGGTATCTATGTGTCAATGAAGCTCTTCATGATGACTGGCTAAGAGATGCATCATATGGACCAAGGCAGGGTGAGCAAACTTGTGTACATAAGTGGTCAAATTTGTAAGCTGACCATAGGTCTCTGGGAGAACACTAGTTTCATAGAGAAACAAGTGGCGTTCCTCTACCAACGATGCTTGTTTGTGAGATGCAATGTCACCAGGGTTAAGGATACCATGAGTAAGGTCTCTCACAGCTTCAGTAGCTGGCCAGGTGATGCGATGAGACTCAGGTATTAATATGCATTCAAATTGTTCTTCTTCTCCAAATATCAAAGCAGTAGGGCTATCCATTTGATCATCATCTTCAGCCCCTTCCCCATTTCGCACCCAATGGGTGACACTCTCCATTACTTTAATACTTATCGAAGTATTCAGGGTGGATCCCCTATAGTGAGCACCAGTTTGTGGGATCCGCTGATGGATGCCACAAATATATTGTTTAATTTGAGAAATTGACTTTTTAATAAAAGTAATAAATAGCACTTTGTTAAAGTTTTTTTTAAGTTTTTTTTTATTGTTTAAGCAGGGCAAACCCAAAGAAAGGTCCTTTTCTCAATACTAGTATTTCCTATTTAAACTAGTTTGAATTTCAAGACCATGGGTATTTGAGACAAAAGAATATAAAGCTGAGTCATCTAAATTAGGAAATATAGGCTTTCATCCTATCAGATCAAAGATAAATATTTTTGAGGCAAAACTGATCCATGTGGTAATGATTTGATGTATTGTATCCAATCACCAGTGAATAAAATCTTCTCACCTTGACGGTGATCAGACTCATGTGATAATGATTGGTTAATTTGCATCCTATCATTGTCAAGTAAAATATTCTCACCTTGGTGGTGGTCAGACTCATGTGGTAATGATTGGTAATTTGCACCCTATAATCATTGAGTAAAATCTTCTCACCTTGACGGTGGTATACTTGTGTGGTAATGATTGGTTAATTTGCACCCTATCATCATCAAGTAAAATCTTCTCACCTTGATGGTGGTCAGACTCATGTGGTAACGAACACCCCAAATTTGGCTGAGAAGTCAGAGTAATCCTATTATTAGTTATTACCTTTTTAAGCCATTTTTTGTTATAGACCATATTTTTCCAATAGTTAGGATTCCAATGAGCATCCGCCAAGGTCTTTTTGCTGTGGGTACTCATATCATTGATATTTACAATATTATTTGAAGATTGGGCAGGAGATGGGCCAATCATGGTAGCAGATTTGGGAGCACTAATACCTCCAACATTCTTTTTCTTAAGTTGAGAAAGAGAATGTCTGACAGTGCATTGACTGCTTGATTGACTTTTCCGCCTTCTTAGCAAACTTATTGACACTCTTTGACATTGTTGACATACATTGGCCTTTATGACTTAATGGGAACCTTTTCAACCTCTTCCTTGGTGTTATCAGCACCAAGGTATACTTGAAAGAGAGTCTTCTTTAAAACAGATAAATCCCAGATGGAATCTGGTGATTGCTTCTGATTGATAAATCTCATACTGGATACTGGTGATTAATAACTTGATACAACCCAAGTTAAAATAAGCATAATAAACTTAAGACTCTTTAGTAAGGCTTTCATTAGAATAAAAAGTGAAGTCTTATATACTTCTGGCAAAAATTAAAATAAAAATGAATTTGATATATTAAAATGGGGGAAATTCAAGGTTTTGATAGAGGATTTTCAGGTTTCTCTAGTCAGACGGCATCTGACTGCCAATTTAGCTTGTTCACTCATCTGACATAAATTATGTATAAATGAGATTCTTCTCATGTCAGTTGCCTCTGAACCTGGATTTTCAGGGTCCATTGTGCTGGGTCCCGCTTCTGGGTTTTCAATCATTGTTGTTTCTGATAATATGAGTTGATTGCCATATCTGGTAATATGCGCCTTAACGTTGAGTTTGAGTGATGGCACTTCTATAATGTGCCTCACATCATGGCTTCAAGTCAAGTGAGAAATTGGATGACAGCTTAAATTTGTTAACATGCATGTTTGTATCTCTGATGCTTTTGCTGAAATAACGTGGTTAACTCATTGGAGCATCATCAGTGGAATTAAAATTATTTCAACCCCTCAAAGTTATAAATGGTGGTCAAATTTCATATAAATTTTGGGTGGCGTTGTCATCCTCATTTAACAAACTTTTCCAATTTAGCAGAGAAAAAAATTATATTGCATTGCGTCATTGTGGGAAGGAAAATTATTTAGCCAATTAGTGTCTATAAAAGAGCCTCTCTCGCCCTCATCCACAATAGTTTGGTCGCCAGTACCACCAGTGGTTGGATGTTGTTGATGGTTAAAATGATCCACTGGTAAAGGTCTGACCAGAAGCATCACTTGCAGGCTCATTTGTGATGGCAGCAAATGCAGAGAAATATACCAGCTAAATTGTTAATCTGTAACTAGCTTATAAAGGATATTGAAAAGAGTACCATTTGCTCTTTCCACAGTGCCATTGATTTCTAAGTGATAGGGCGTTGACAATACCCCTCAAATACCTATTAAATTGGTCAGCTTAGCTATCATCTATAATATAAAGTTAGTCCCAATATACGTTATAGTAAACTGCGTGAAAACATACTAATAGATTATATTTCTTAGATTAAACTTAGCTGTTGTCATTGTGCTTAAATCCTTAGCTTTGGCTTCAACTCACTCGGGGTGGTGAATAATGGCCACAAGGATGTACTTGATCTTACACTTCTTTAGCAAAAGGCATATTATGTTAAAAGAGATTGTGTGACAAGAAAAATTGCGTTTATTTAACTGATAAAAGGTAACCTTTTGGTAGAGGCTAACACTTAACATACCTTGCAAAAGTTAAGGGTTTTGTGAATATCAGAAGGCGCCAATCCCATAATAACACTGCTGTTTTAGGTTAAGCGTTTTGTAATTCTCTCTTGCCCCACTGCATTATGGGCCATGGTAATCAGTCTGCATGCTTTGTCAGCCTTACAGATGAAAATTGTTGATCATAACTTTAGATAAAATTTCTATTTTTGACAAAAGTATTCTGACTCAAATACTTAGAGTGTGTTGAACCTCCACTGGTTCAGCGCCATATTGTTAGGGTAAGATTTTATAAAATCATTTGTAGGCCTTATTGGCCACTAAGGTCATGATGGGCAGATGTTGTGACCATTAAATTTTTTATTTTATCATTAAAGGCAATGTTGAATCTCAAGCCATTGGCTTTTAGTATTAAAGCTCAAATGGCCATCCTTCCTTCTGGCTCTTAAAGGTTTTTTTAACTAGAAAAGAGAAGCATAGCTATTAACACTGTAAAGTTCATCCTATGGACGTATACCTAATATTTTTAAAGCATATATAACAGACAGACACTTTTTCTTGGTTACCATGTAGTTCTGTTTGTTATATCCAGAGTTTGTCTACAATCAGCCACTGGGTGCTCAGTATCTTCATTGTCATTCTAATAAAGCACTACCCCTACTGCAGTGAGGGACGCGTTCATTTAAAAATGAGTGGCTTATATAAGTTAGAGTATAGTATTATTGGAGTATTGGTGAGGAAAAATTTCAACTTGTCAAAAGCTAACTGACAGTTTCTCATCCACTGGTAAGGTACTTCAATTATTTACCAAATAAAACAAAATTCATCAATTTTATTTAATTTTTGACAAACTGGTGTTAGTAGCTGATCATTTTAAGGAATTTCTGAGAGTCTTGCTTGCTTCTTGGGCGCATCATTTTTAATAGATCAATTTTAGCTGGATGGGGCTTTAAGCCCTATTTAACAATAAAAAAGCTAAGATACTCAAACTTTTTCTGGAAAAAGTTGCATTTCTGCTTCATAAACTTCAAATCAGCCTTATCAAGATGGAGGAAGAATTCTTCCATGCGCTTTAAGTGTTCATTAAATGTTCTGAAAACACGTTTATAGCATTCAGATAAACTAATACAAAATATATATGTCCAAAGATACTATCCATGACACATTGAAAAGTTGCAAAGAATTGCACAACCCTTGAGGCATCTGTTTGGGTTGATACAAGCCTTGATCCATAACCATGACACATTTCTTCTGTTCAAACTTAGGCAAACCAATTTCCAATAGCCCAAAATTTTTACATGGTCAAAAATTTAGCACACCGCTCAAAAGAGTCTAGAGCATCATCAATGTGTGTCAAAGTTTAAGAATCCTTTTTAGTGATGATATTAGGCTCTCAATAATCAATCACTATGCAAATGGAGCCATCTTTCTTTTATTAATTAAAACTGGGAGGCCCAAGAAATCTTGGAGGCACCAACATCCCAGTTGTACAAGATAATTAATTTCTCAATTAAACTTTTCATTACCCACTTTGTTATTCCTAAAAGGATGCAGGCCCATGAGAGGATAATTCCTTGTGTTATAAATAATGTAGTACATCTTGCATATAACCCAAATTGAGATCATCCCTAGCAAAAGATTACCTTGTATTTCTTAAATAAAGAAGATGCTTTATCTTTCTGATACTCTGTAAGGCTGGAGAGTTTTTTATTGTAATAAATTAACAAACTGCTTGACATTACATGCTGTCAAGTCCACGTTTATCCAGATTACCAAAATTATGGATTTTTTGCACTTCCTCGACAATTAAATGTGAATAAAGGCAATAATCTGATGCCATTTAATATGAATGAGATAAGTATATAAGTTAAATAATAGAACTTGGATTTTGCCATGATTGGGAAGAATAATTTTAGGCGCAGCAACTGGTTTAACTTGGATTGTATAAATGGATAAATATCACATCATATAATCCTTGAGGAATCTCCAAATCGATTTCTATTATTATTATTATTTGATGGCCTGCTGGAATGGTCAGATTACAACTATAATGAAGTGGAATGCCCTCAAGTTCCATAATCTGGTCAAGAAATTACTTGATTTGGTTCAAAATTTTGTGATGGCTATAAGGCACAATGTCATCTTTATAGATGATATAACAAATGCCTGGTTTTATAGATTTGGGGTTGATGTAATTCCTATTGTAATATACTTGGAAAAATATGATCCAAAATTTCTAATATGCTCTCATCATAATCAGCCTTGTTTAGATATGTCCTTACAAATGAGGTACCAATAAGAAATTTCTAATTTTGACAAAAAATGATTGTATAAGCATATATCACCAGTGAGCCAAAATGTAGCAGAAATTTACTGTTATTTCTTTCAGAAATTGCCGTTTGTAAACCAGCAGTACTTTATACTTTATTTGGTTGATTCAGAAGCAAGGCTCAGTTTTTCGCCAATTTAGTAGCCAAAATATTATTTGGTGCCTCACCATCCATGATGGTCCTTACTTTAAGTTTATTCACGGTAATATCAATTTCAGTGTACTCAGATTAGTAAGCATTGCCCAATTTAAGTAAATTAACATTAAGGGTGTCAGCTTGACTTAAACTTGATTGTAAATTGCCACTAAGTTTTAGGCTTAATTTTTTAATATTCTAATTGGTATGGTCACATGGACTCCATCTAGTTTATAAGGTTACCCAAGGTGTCCTGAAGCTCTTGATGTTTCAATTGTTAGACATAAGGCTTCATTTCTAACTAGCGGAGTTACCCGTGCTTCGCTACGGTGTCTATAGAATTTCAGGTGATTTGAATTGATTAATTTAGATTTTATATATAGTTAAGCAATAACTACTCGGCCAAATCTAATTGCTCAATCGAATCAACCAAAACCACCAACCACTCAGCTAAATCTAGCTGAACTTATCAAATCAGCCAATAACTAATTTCCCCCAAAGCTAAACTGTATCCTATCGATTCGACCAAAAACCATCAACCCACTCGGCCAAATAAAATAAACCTTTCAAATCAATCAGATTCTAAATTATTTTAGTTTTTATATTGGTAGATAGCTATCAATAAGTTCAGAAACCATTAAACCTATTAAAAATTCCAACCTACAACCACTTAGCCAAAATCAATTAAGCCTGCCAAATTAAATAAACCATCAATCACTTACCTGAAACTATTGAGCCTATCGAATCGACCAAAAAATAAACCACCACTCAGCAAAAACCAATTATTGAACTTACAAAACAGCCAAAAACTAACCACTTATTAAAACCTATGAAAAAATTGAAGTAAATGGATATGAAAATACCCAGCCAAATTGCTATATAATTACCAATAGAAATATGTGTTCTAGATCTTATATAGAACTGATATAAATATATATGATTATATTAAATAATTGCATATTAGCATTCCGTTCCTAAACTTTATAGAATATATATATAGATATAGATATAGATATTCACCAATTCTTACCAACTCACCCAAATAGATTGAGCCTATCATACTCGATAGATTCAGATTCGATAAGATTCACCAATTCTCACCCAGTCACCAAATAGATTGAACCTATCAGATATATATATATAGATATTCGCCAATTCTTACCAACTCACCCAAATAGATTGAGCCTATCATACTCGATAGATTCAGATTTGATAAGATTCACCAATTCTCACCCACTCACCCAAATAGATTGAACTTATCAGATTCGAAGGTTTCAGATGTCAGTAAGTGAGTACGTCAGTGAATGTGTTTTAAGTAGATGTCTGGATTGGGTCCAAATGTAAACTATAAGCAACTTAGAATATACAGTGCTGAGTATATCTATATATATATATTTTTCCCATGTTTTAATAGTTATTTTGCTAAACGGGCGGAGAAAAACCCAACAAAGCAAAGATCATAAAAATCGGTCCAGCCGTTCTTGAGTTATAAATGGTGTAACTAACACGACTTTGTTTTATATATAAATAGATATCTACTTAATAAAACACATTCACTGACGTACTCACTGACTGACATCTGAAACCTTCGAATCTGATAGGTTCAATCTATTTGGGTGAGTGGGTGAGAATTGGCGAATATTATCTAATAATTCACCAATTTGCTCATCTGAAGCTAATCAAGTCTGATAAGTTTAATTTGTTTGGGTGAGTGGGTGAGAATTGGCAAATAAGATCGTATCTGAAATTATCGAGCCTGATGGGTTCAATCTATTTGGATGAGTGGGTGAGAATTGGCAAAAATTATCTAATAATTCACCAAATTTTTTAAATTTTATTCGAGGTGGGCCGACCTGGGGACGATACCGCACCGATTAAGGGGAAATCGAATGAATGGGAAAGGAGGATAAAATCCGGAAAACCTCCACGCGCGGCATATGATAGGCCAGGAACTCCATGGACCGCCTTTGCTATTCGCTATCTCGGTTCGGGGCATTGGTACGCAACGCCAACACAGTCATAATCGTCCCCTACCCAAAGTTCACTACCGGGATCGAACTCGGGGAGGCAGCGGTAAAAGTCCCTATTCTACCACTGGGGTATCCTCCCCTAATAATTCACCAAATTGCTCACCTGAAACTCAACAAAAATCAGTATTAGAGTTTAAGTAGATTAAGTAGTTAGGATAATCAACTCACCAGCCACGAGAGCAACAGTGGAGCTGTTAGTCTGAGTGGCTCGAGATTAGTGCTGGCACAGCCTATAGGCTACAATGTGAGCTTATCATCTGATAAACTTTAAATACTGTAGTGAAGCACGGGTATCTGGATGTTAGGTTTATATAATTCAAAAACCTGCCTAAATTGGTTCACCTAATTAATAAAATACTTTTGGCAAGTTAAGTAGAAGTTGATTTAGTAGTTTGGAAAATATGTCACATGCTCAATGATTTTAAGTATGAAGAGATGTTTCGGGTAGCAGGTTGGTGTTATTTGATTGATTCGATAGGGTTTTTTTTGTTTGTCCGAGTGGTTGATGGCTTTTGTTTGAATCGATAGGACACAGTTTAGCTTTGAGGGGTGATTAGTTATTGGTTGTTTTGATAATTTCATTTAGGTTTACCTAAGTGGTTGGTGGTTTTTGGCTGATTCGATTGAGCAATTGGATTTGGCTGAGTGGTTTTGTTTATCTATAATATAAAATCTAAATTAATAGATTGAAAATCTTTAATTTTATAGACACCGTAGCGAAGCACGGGTAAACGGCTAGTACTAGATAAATAAATTTGCTTTTCAATGGTGAAATAGATTCAGCTACTACCATCTAGTACTAAAAAATAGATTCAGCTACTTTCTCCTTAGTGATTTATTTCTGGAAAAGCAATGGCAAAGCATACTGGTTTTCCTTTTGCAGTTTTGTACCTATTGGAGAGTAATCACTTTTGTTAATATTTGATATTTTACTAAAGTTTGTGGAATAGAATATCTCTAGCCTAATCCGCATGGTTTTTCCCAAATCATAGCCAGAATTGAATTTTATCACATAAATAGGGATATCAGAAAACTTATAAAGACCATTTTTCATAGCGTCCTTGCATGTTGCATATTCAACAAGTAATTGACGTTCATTCAAGTTATTGTTTTTCAGCTATTGAGGCTGTTTTAAATTCTCCTTGGGTATAAGGCCCTACTGACAAGTTTGAAAGGCTCCATTTGGCTAGGATTATGCGCATCAAAAGTGATGACGCTATGGCAAAGAAAGTTAAACATTTTAGTAATGATATGTTAATTGTTGAGTATTGGTAACAATACCCAGTAAAGCTCTTTTTATGGCTCACAAGCGTTTCTAAGGGTAATGTGGGCATCAAAGTCTATCAACTTAGCCCCATAAAATGCTTATGCCACAGTGTAAAACTTTTGATAAAAGCTTCCACAGATTCATCCTTGTTAGATGATAAATTAAGGAACAACGTTTAGAAATTATCATTTATTCTACTTTGACAAATTCTTAAATATTGTAGTCTTTGGTGTTACAGTAAGCCATACCAACTTCTTTTAACTTTAGCACTATAGGTTCCTGACTGAAAGAGCACAAGAAATTCATATATGTAGCCAGCATAGCAGTCTCAGAGGCAATCACCATTTTGATATTAAATGAAGCAAATATGTTTATGAACATACCCATTTTTGTCAAACTTAGGTAAGTTAAGAGAGATAAAAGAGAATTGACATCCATTTTTTCAGGTTTATAAAGGCCACAATGATTCTGGTTAAAACTTCAGAGTTATTTGCCCAAGGACCAGAAGTAATGACTTTGAGCCACCAGAGCATCCAGAGTGGAAGTCTGCATATTGTGAACAAAGGGTGCTGAGGGAGAAAAAGTTGGTGGTGAAGTGGGTGACAAAGATAATTTACCATTGAGACCACCATAATTCTCATAGATCCAGTTTTGAAAATTTAGAATTGTAGTATATACCATAGCCTTTTTCTTCACAGTCATCACCACATCGACTTTGGGATTGGATGCTGACAACGTGATATCTATAAGTTCTTTAAGTAACTGATTAAACATACTATTAAAGTGATGTCATTCCGTTAGAAGAAAATGTTCAACCTATCCAACCTTCTGATTGGAAATTAAAAGGCGTGATTTAGCTATTGCATTTCCACTCTTATAATGGACTAGTAAATGCAGGAATCAACTCCCTAAAAAGGCTTTTAATTTACATTACTTCAAAAGCTGGGCGATCCTGAGTCAACAGAATCTTTTGGAAATGCCCACAATATTCACACTGGTTATCACTAAGAGGACAAATGGGTTGATCAGAATTATTCTGGGCTTCAGAGCTAACTATCTCAGCATTAAAACAAGGCATACCACCAACATTGTGATATCTATCCAGCTGGGTCATCATGGATCATAGGTGCGCAAGGTGGTGGAAAGTGCCCCTGTAGTGAGCACCAAAATTATTAAAATTGGCGCTATTGCATCAGATTATAATGGCACAGGTAGAAACGCACTTATCAAAAGGTATAAAGTATTATTACAATAGCCTTAAATACATAAAACACAAACAACCTGGTTGGTTAAAAATTTTAATAAAAAACTGCACCATTGACACTCAATTCTAGCGGTAGAATTGGAGCTTGATATGGGGTTCTTCTTGTGGTGCTTATGGCAGCTTTCATAAAGTAACCAACCTTCTCTCAAATTGAAACCCACTTCATTATGTACTATCCAATAATACTAAAATTCCCAGTGTTGCCAACTATTGAGTGACTTATTGAACTTTGAAGTAATAGTTCATTTAAGATATATTCAACAGAGATAGGGAAATTAGTGCTTATAGTTGGTGTAATACTGGCTATAAGTACACATAATAATAAGGACAAGAAACTTCAATAGAACTTTTCCCTCTCATTGCAAACACTTTTGAAACAAAATTTAATTTGAGTCTGGTAAAGTTTGATAATCTCACCGAGGAGATTAGTTGGTGCCCATGTTGGGGAGCATTTGGGCAAGTAAAGTTAAGGGCACAGGTGTTGGCCCCATGAAAACCAAATTTTGTAAAGCCCCAGCGAGTCTGGTGGAATAGATAAAGTTAATAAAAAACTGGCGGTCACCATTTCCCCAGAAATTTTGCCTGGCAAGCGCGCTGCAACCAGTTCATCAATACCCCGCACTCCCAACCACTTTTGTTGGTGGAACACAGGGTGCATGTTTTCCTGGATATTCAGAAAATGGCGCTCTGGGAAATATTCTGTGGAGATGTACACACACATTTTCTGAATGCGGTGTACATCACACCCCACTCCATGCCATGTGGTTGGCTGGATCTTGGCTTCAAAACAAAAGAAGTGGCAGATGAAGCCACAAAAGTGCGCATAGTTGTAGACCTCCCGGATGGTCAGCAGGTAGTCAAAACAAAACGCACCCAATGGACTAAGTCAAATAAAATTTTATTGACCTTTGATTTCCTACCCACAATGGTCCAACGCACCATGCTCAAGCACCACCTGAAGGCTGGGCTTGCCATTTATGGAGAAATACAATCCTTCAAAATGTAGCACTTTACACTGATGCCAAACCTGTGCACAGGTAAAGCAATTGCAGTCCTCATCCCATCCACAGGGATTTCGGAGGATTTGATTCAATACTGCACACCACTTTTGTCATAATTAATGGGCAGAATTCCCACCCTTTCCAGGTCATCGTGGATAGCGCGCCTCCCATCTGCACATTCTGTAACGCTTTTGGCCACAAGGACCACACCTGCCCTATCAAAGAGGGCGTTACTCATCAAGAACTTATATCAGATGCAATTGGAAGAGCAAAATCTCATTATGAACTGGCATTAGACACCAGAGAAGCCTCCCCATGGGGAGCGCAAGGCTGTTACATTCTTGTAAAGCCAGTGTCCCCACAGGAGCAGAAAAAGGCCAAACAGGCCTGCAAGGTGGCAGCTAAGGCTGCATCCGCCATCCTGCCAGCCCAACTCCAGGAGGACGTTGAGACTTTTATAGCAGAAGTAGCTTGTAAAACTCTCAACTAATCAGATTGGAACACCCAAGCTGATTGGGCTGCCCAAGCTGAAATCCCAATGGCTGAATCAGTTTCTTCTGACCAATGTGCCCAAGCCTCAATTGGGTCCAAGTTGCTCACCGGCAGTCTGGCCAAAATTCCACCTCCAAGCAATGGTGCACTGCAAATGCATGCACCACAAAAAGCTCAGCCCACAGAAGGGAAAAAAATGAAGGCAAAGGCCAACGCAAACCCCACTGATAAAGCTAACCATACTGACTTATATTCTATAGCATCACATACCTGAGGCGCCACCAAGTGCCATAAAGAAAATGAGAAGGCTGAAGGGCTCAGGTGCCCTTCCCCTTGCACCTAAGGTGTAATGAGGGGAGCCTTTACTTTAGGGACGTTGAACATCACTGGACTCAAGGCCTCACCATCCTAGGCTAGGAAACTAAGTTTTAAAAAATTACCCGTGGACATCCTAGCCATTCAGGAAACCCACTGTCCATGCAGTTCTGAGGAATCATGGAAATCCATGATCCTCCCTTCCCTTTCCTTCTAGTCTGAGAACTGTGGCGTGCTTGTTTGAGTGAACAATCATTTTAAATTTATTTAGTCAAAGTCCTTCCTAGACAGCCACATCCTTGTTGTCACCTTTTCATGGGATGGCGAAGTACACACTATCATTAACATTTACACCCCAACCTGTGCACAAGAACATTAGGAATTTTTCTTGGCAGTAAATTCCCTTCCGCTACCCAATGAACCGTTTGTTGTTGGAGACATGAACTGCTGGATGAATGCGTCCACAGACTGCTGGACCTTGTCACCTAACCTCCACAGGGACACGTTGAGCTTCACATTCTCAAGGCCACCCTAGGGTTGTATGATACCTTGCTGTGCCATGCTTCGCTACTCAATAACATGTCATGCCCCCACATACACAACGGCCAGTTGAGGTCCATGACCCACATCAATCTTATCCTCACGCTGCTCAAATTTTATTCCCAAATTTCCCACTTTGCCATGACGAAAATCAATTTCTCTGACCACAGGATGGTATCGATCTCCTTCCATTTATCCAACCCAGCTGCCCAGACGCCATTTTGGTGCAAACTTCGCCCTGCCAAAATTGCGTCACCAAGATTTTCCTCATGGATGGAATCTGTGACCTCAGCTCCAGAGTTTGTCACACCATTATGTGCAGATCCAATTTTCACCTGGTCAACCTTCAAGGCATGCACAATCCTCCAGGCCTGCCACCTCTCCTCCCGCTACTCATGGGCCACCTCAGCAATCATTTTGCGCACACTGGTAGAGTTGGACCACCTGGAGTCCAACGTCCCCACTGCAGGATACAGCCTAGCTTGGGGTCACTTGT